>PVKE010000846.1:0-120232 GCA_004027555.1 Craseonycteris thonglongyai
TCTCTCTCTCTCTCTCTCTCTCTCTCTGTCAAAAACAATTTAAAAAATTAAAAAAATTAAATATTAAATATCTTTTGACCCTCTATTTGTGAAAGAAATGGATCAATACTTAATTCTGTCATAGCCCTGGGAGACAGGGGGCTTATAATCCCACCTTGCAGACAAAGGTGCTGAGGCTGGGAGGTGAATAACTAAATGTGTGGCACCAGCTGGGCAAGACTCCCAAGTGGGTCCAAGGACAAGGTCCCCACTCACTGCCCACATCCAACAGTCCTGCTTGTGGGGGTCTCCCAAACGGTGTGTGTGTGGGGGGGGTGTGGGGGTGTGTGGGTGTGTGTGTGGGAGGGGGGGTGTGTAGAAAGATGCCACTCCCTTTTGGATCCTCGGGAAACCAACCCAAATGCATGTGGCTTGCACATTTCTCTTCCCATCCCCCAGGCCCAATTTCACACCCGCAACCCAGGGAAAAGGAGGGCTATCCCACCAAAATCACGCCGCTTCTTACCTTGACTGACTCGGGACTCGTGACAATGACTGAGGTTTTATGGAAGACATTGACCCGTACAACCGGCCCATACTTCTTAGCCCTGGAAACAAAAGTGACCCAAAAGAGGTATCAACTGCCAGAGATATGAACACCAGCAGCCTAGGCCCAGCAGGAGAAAAAGGGCATCTCATGCCTGGGGGGGAGGTGGGGGGGCTCACCAAGGGCCTGAGGCTGAGGCTCTGTTCTGGGACTGACTCACTGATGAGTCATGGCCCCACTGGGTCTCAGTCTCCACATCCATGAAATGGGGTTGCTATACTCCCCCATTACCCCAAAGGTTGTGCTGGGAATCAAGCAATACCATGTCTTTGAAAATGCTTTGAAAAGTGAAAAGCATCCCCCACCCCCAAACAATGACTCTTATCTCCTCACCCTCCCCTCCCTACCCCCAAGTTTAGAGATGAGGAAACTGGGGCTCAGAGATAGCTGGTCTCAGGTCCCGGGGTTGGCGAATGGCAGCCTGGTCCCCCTCTCCACTCAGAGGAGGAACTGCTGGTGCTGGCAGTGGCCAGGGCAGGAGGGAGTGTGTGTGCTGGACTGGGGGAGGGGCAGGGAGCTGGCCAGGAGGGACCCAGACTGCAATAAGGGCAACAAATGACAAGTCAGGACCCACCAATCCAAAAACACATCTTGAAGCACGCGGCCACAAACCTCATCCTTTTTCCAAAAGTAGGGAAGGTGTCCTAGAAGGAAACTAGAAGAAATGGGAAACATTAAGATTGCCGATAAAGAGTGCCCCCTTCCCCACAAGCCCCTGTGAGGGTGCCATTGTTAGACCCACTTCACAGCTGGGAGGACTGAGGCACAGCGAGGTACGGCCCTGGCTCAGGGTCACCGGGCTGGAGGCAAACCTGGGTCTGACTGACTCCAGAGGCCTCCTTGGAGAGGAATAGAACCTTCTCCCCAGTGCAGGGGTCAGGGACCAGCACCAATATTGGGAGGAATTAGCTGGAGACATTCACCAGACAATTCCCATGTGCAGGGTGCCACACCACCTAGAGGTGGCGCCACTATTAACCCATCTTCCAGGAAGGCCAGCTGAGACTGGACTGGTCAGGTCACCTGCCCACAGTTGTATGGCTGGTACCAGGGTACCCACAGTCCTTCTCACCAGGTGACTGCTGGGTCAGGCTAAGTCTGTAGTATGATCACCAGGTTGTTAACAAGCCTGTTGGTGTTGCCCTGAGGCACAAGGTGTCATGACTCCCTGTGTCCTCTGTGACTCTATTGTAGTCAAGCTCACTTACTATGGCTTCCAGAATGAGTAACAAAACTAGTTGGGGTTTTCTGGGTCAGTGAAATCATTCTCTTGGGGGAAGTCAAGGTAGATAAGCAAATGAGTAAGTAAATATGAAGTCCGAGAGTGATGGGAGAAGAATCAGAGTGGGGAGGTAAGGAGAGCGGGGCAGGGGGTGGGGGTGGCCGTTTTTTACAGGCAGGTCAGGGAGCGTCTCTTTATGAAAGTGTCGTGTGAGCTGTAAGAGCGAGACTTGGCTGAATAATTATCTGGGGAAGAGTATTCCAGGCAAAGGGAATGGCAGGTGCAAAGATCCTGGGGTGGGACTGCACTTGGTAAGTTCAAGGAAGGCAGTGCGGCTGGAGCAGAGCGCTTGAGGGAACCATGGTACCAAGTTGGCAGATCATGGATGGCTTTGTGGCCTGTTGTCCATTCTTTGGCTTTGAACTTGGTGACGTGGGGGCCACTAGAGGGTTTTGAACAGAGCAGAGTAGGGATCTGATTTGGGCTTTAAATTGTCCTAGCAGCTACAGTGCTGAGACTCGACGGGCTGAGGAGGGGGTGTGGGGCAGCGGTGAAGGGGCTGTGAGAGGTGATGCACAGGCCGGTGGGGGTGAGAAGTCAGATTCTCAATGTGTGTTAAGGGCGGAGCCAACGGGACTTGCTGACATTGAGATGTGCTGAGTGAGAGAGGTGTCCAGGGTGACCCGGGAGGGAGAATGGAGCTGCCACCAACCACGGGAGCAGGGCTGGGAAGACGCTTGCTGAGGGCAGTCTGCCAAAGGCCAGCCCCGAGCCTGCTGGCTCTCTGGTCTCTGCCTGCAGGGGGTGCAGACTGGAAGCTCCAGCTCAGCACCCCCAGAGCAGCCCTCCCTCTGCCAGTGACCCCACGCCCTCCACTTCAGCGGGACGCTGCACTTAGCTGCCCCCGAGGTAACTAGCTTTACTGGCTTGCTGACCCTCCTCTATGAGATCCCCAAGCCCCACCGGGGTCACCTCCCATCAACCACTCGCACTTCAAGTCTTGTCTCAAGATTGGCTTCTGGGGCCAACCTGAGACAAGCGGATTCAGTTGGGAGCTTGGCTGTGAGCTGTCAGGTTGGCAGTGTCTGTGGGGATCAAGGCTAGCAGTGCCCAGTGAGAGGCCTCAGCAGGGTGGCGGCACTCACTGCCCAGCCTCTGGGCTCCCCCACGAGGGGGTGAGTGGAGGCAGAGAAGAGGCTCAAGGACAGGCAGCGAAGGGACAACCAGTCACAGAAACTGAGCAGGAGACTCAGGGAGGCCGCAGGAGAGCTAGAGAGAGGGGCAGGGCGGCTGTGGAGAGAGGCCTCAAGGAAGAAGGGGTCGGTCTGCCCCAGGCTTCTGCAGGGCCAGGCAAGATGAGGACCCAGTGCTGACTGTGCCTTAGCTCCAAGGAGGTCACGGGGACCTGGACCAAAGCAGGTTGGGTGGAGAGGTGGGGGCCAGAGCCCAACGTGGTGGGGGGCTCAAGAGAGATCAGGAGGGAGGAACGGGGCTGGAGGATGGGCCTTCTCAGGGGGGTTGCTGTGGGGGTGCAGAGACAGGGGGCGGCAATTGGCTGGAAAGAGAGGGTGAAGAGAAGGGTTGCTTTTATTTCATTTTTTTTACAGCATATTATATAAAAATGGGAAGGATGCAAAGGAGAAGGGAAAACTGATGATGCAGGAGAGAGTGGGCATTGGTGGGGCAGGGTCACTGAGCAGTGGGGGGCGGCTGTCCTTGGCCAGGAGCCCCTGTGTCCCAGCGGGAAGGGCACGTGGGCCTGGTGCCGGGAAGGGGGCAGCGGTGGCAGCAGCCGAGCCCTGAAAGGAAGTTGTCCCCGGCTGTTCCATTTGCTCTGGGAAGTAGGAGGCAAGAATAAAGTCTGCCAGTGCAGATAGAGGGTTGGGGGGAGGTGCCGACTGAAGAGAAGGCAGGCACTCGGCCAGAGTGGGCGAGCGGAGGCGTGGGCAAGCAAGAGCATTGTTGACAGCGGAAGCCCACATGAGGTGAGTGGCCTTCACTTCTGCCATTCCACCTGCAGGAGGGTGGACCGTGAGCATCACACTCGACTGACTAATCGAGTAGCCATTCATGGTCACTCTCCAAAGCGGCACATTTTCAGGAATGTTCTCTGTGTTGAGTCCCCTGCGTGAGCACAGAGTCTGTAACCTCCTCACCCTCCCAGGCCCACCTGAGTGCCTCTGCCCTAACCACTGGGATCCGCTGCCACCTGGGGCGCAAGGGGACTGACACCTCAAGAAGTGGTGTGTGGTCCACCCTGCCTCCCCCCCCACCCCACCCCCAGGCAAGAACAGGGAACGAAAGCCCATTCCTTCCAGTTCCTGCAGGAGGCGCTGGGGAGGCAAAAGGAGGACCAGAAGACCTGGGGTTAGCAATGAGCAGGTAAGGACTGACAGAATGAGGTGGGTGGTAGAACACTGGGCCTGGAAGGGGGGCAGGCAGAAGCCCCCCCCGGTGTGCCCCTGCTGGTAGACTGGATGTGGCAGAGCAGCCCAGGAGAGAGGGCAGAAATCTCCCAACACATGTCCCACTGCGATGGGCACAATGGAGATCGGAGTTTTCCTGAGGGCAGAGAAAGCTGCGGGCAGTAACGCCCGAGGTCACCTTGAGAGCCCACTGTGAGACCACCCAGAGGGGTGGAGGGAGCCCTCTTGATGGCAAAGGGGGTGGGTCGCCCACTAGGAGTGAGGGTGAGGAGCCTTGGATGGTTGTGCCTTGTGCCAGAGAGACGGGGCGGTGATTGCTCCGCTGGGCACCCAGAGGCCATTGGGTACACCACCCAACAGGGCCAGCAGTGAGTCTCCACCATGGCCAGGAACCACACGACAACTTGGCAAGTAGGAGTGGGAGGAGAGAACACCACTGCCCAGGGGTCAGACTTGGAAAACTTATTGCAAAAGAAATAAACACTGGGAGAGAGAGACTTTTCACTGTCACGTTTACATTCACTCCACACTACTGGGGGAGGGGGGTGATGAGGCAGTTTAGAGCAGTGACAGAGAAATAAAGAAGCTACAAGAGTTTGCGCAGGATCTGAAGGTGGGGTCTGAGTTTTCAGCTGTCACATGGACCGTGGTAGTAGGATAGTGTCTGTAATAAGAGCACAGAGGATGGGCACTAGGGGAGGGCATCCCGGTGACCCTTGTAGAAGAAGGAGAATGGAGGGTTGGGTGGGGGAGGACAGCAGCTGCCTCTTTGCAGGGCAGAGGGGTCCTTGCCTGCCAGCTGGTAAAGCCCAGAAGCACCAAGGGGCAAATGCCACACCTGGAGACTCAATACACTGATTTCCTGTCAATTGTGATATTGCCAATCATGGTCTGGGGATCCAGGCTTTGATTGCCAAAGCATCTGATTTGTGCTAGATGAGGTTCCAGAACTTTCATTTAGTGTAGTTTTATATTTGACCACCAACCAATTTGTCATTAAAAAAAAAACTTTTTTTTTGCATATGGACCCTTTAGTTCACCTCCTTAGAACAAAGAGCCCAACCATAATTATATTCAGCCTCCTGCTACTCCTCTGCCCACCCCCACACACCTGTAGGTCACATGTAGATTCTGTGGTGTAAGATTTGGGAGGGAATTCAGGCCTAAAAAGGAAGGAAATGCAGACAGGTGCTACTCCATGGATGACTCTTGAAAACATAATGCTACTGGGAAGCCGGGATGGCTCAGTGGGTTAAGTGCTCACTTTGCAGCCCCGGGGACTGAGGATCGAATCCCGGCCCCGGCCTGTGTGGACCCACATGCTGAACTGGGGTGTGCCCTCAGTTCAGTTCTCACCAGGGTGAGACCCCGGCCCAGTTCCTGCCTGGTACAGCCCCGCGCCCACCTGTGGAGTGAAACTGTGTGGAAAAACCAATGATGTGCAACTATGGAGACTGTTCTGGGCCCTCCCCCTTCTCTGTCTCTGTATCTCTCTCTCTCTCTCTCTCTCTGTCAAAAACAATAAAAATAAATATTAAAAAAAAAAAGAAAGAAAGAAAGAAAATGTAACACTAAGAGAAAGAAGCCAGGCTCAAGGGGCCACACGGGGTATGATTCCATTCCTAAAACAGGCAAATCTATAGACAGAAAGTAGATTCATGGTGGCCTAGGGCTGGGGGTTGAGGGGAGATGAAGAGTGACAACTAATGGGTCTGGGATTTCTTTGGGGAGTGATGAAAAGGCTCTGGGACTAGTGGTGATGGTCATACAACTCTGTTGCTATCCTAAAAAGCACTGAATTGTATACTGCAAAAGGACATACATAATTTTATTTTTTTAATAAGGGAGAGGATCAGAGAGGGGTTTCACTAAGTTTTTCCTTCTCACAACATGGAGAGACTGGACGGGATCTGTGGTGCGTGAAGCACTGGGTTCACCAGAAGGCCGAATCACGATGAGCCCTATGGGAACAAGCCAAAAGTCGTTCACTTTCAAGCTGCTGACGGCTGATTTGAAAAAGGGTGACAGTGTACCTAAGAGAATTCACAGGAGATTGCCACCAGCCACCTGGAATCACTGTTTAGTGAGTGTCTACTATGCATTATCCTATGAGATGCTGGGGACACAGTGATGAACAAGACAGACACAGGCCTATGGGAGAGACAGACATTTAACAAGGGGTTGCACATAAAATGAATATCATATATTTGTGTGTGGGAGCATGGGGGGACCTCCCTGAGGAGTCAGCACTGAAGCCGAGGCCGCAAGGCTGGGGGACAAACCATCTAGGTGGAGTGGAAGCTGGAGCTGCTAAGCAAAGGGAAAGGGGTCAGGGAGAGTTCAGGATGGGAGAGGGCACCTGGGGGCACAGAGAGCCAGTAGGGAGGAACAGTGCCTCCCTGTCACCAGCCACAGAGATCTTTCCCGAGCCCACCAAACAGGAATTCAGGCTTCTAATAGAAGGGCATCTGGCTTGTGCTGGAGGTGGGTGCCTTCTAGAATGTTCAGGTCCTGAGATTTTAAAAAGTGTGTCTACTACCATTGTTTATTCATTCATTCAAAAAGTATTTATTGAGCATCTGCAATGTGCCAGGCGCTGGGAATACACAAGCAACACAGCATCCCTGCCCTCCCAGGGCTCACATTCTAAAGGGAAAGACAGTCAACAGGTGAACAGTCAACAGGTGAACAGAAGGTAACTTCAGGGGGGATGGCCCCATAAAGAGTTTAGGGCTAAGTGGGCTTTTTACACAGCGTGGATGGGGAACAAACAGCAAGATCCCAGAAGAGGGAATCAGCTGGGGGAGGGGGATGCAGACCGACTGGGGGCAGCATTGAGTAAGCAAGGGGGAGAGGCAGCTTCTGACAGCTCAGCCAGGGCCTTGGTGGCCACCAGAGTGGACTTAATTTAGAATGAGATTTCGTTCTAAAGTGATGGGAAGCCTTTGGAGCAGAGAAATGACACATGTTATTTAAGCTTCAGAAAGGTTAGCTTCGGGTAGGGTGAGGTAGGTGAGGGGGGGATGGGGGCCAAGGATGGAATGGAAGTACTAAGGAGAAAACAAACAGGACAGATATATCAGGACGGAAGTACAAAGGAGAATGTGATCAAAGAACAGTGTACTCCAATTCAGGTTGAGTAACCCCGTCCAAGTCCCCAAAGTTAAGAGCGCCCACTTTGGAGCCATGCTGACCTGGGTTTAAATCTAGGCTTACCGACGTTGTGACCTTGGGCAGGTGACTTTGCCTCTGCGCGCCTCAGTCTCCTCGTCTGAACGATGTGGTAACAATAGCGCCTACCTAACAGGATTGTCGCTGCCATCACGTTTGTGGGGCCCAGCAGAGCGCGGTGGGCGCCGAGCAGCTGCGGCGGCTGTGAGTAATTTGTTGCTAAGAATAGTTAGCGCCCCTCTCCCGGCCGCGGTCTCCAAGCGGCCGCGCTCAAAGGCGAGGCTGGACCCCCGGTCCCGACTCTGGTTTGGAAGCGGTCCCCCGACCCCCACATTCGAACACCCCATCCAGGCCCCCGCCCCCACCCCCCGCTCACCTGGGCCGCGGCGGCCCGGGGATGTGCTCGTAGCGGCTGCGAGCGCGGTGCACGAAGGTGCAGCAGAGGCCGAAGGCGACCAGGACGGCGCTGCCGAGCAGCAGCAGCAGCCCGGGGCTCATGGCTCCCGGGCAGGCCAGGCCGGGGTCAGGGCCGGGCACCGAGGGGTCGGGAGGCCGCGAGCCGACTCAGCTGTCATCAGCGCCGCGCGCTGCCTGGGCCCCAGGCCCGGAGCGACCCAGCACCGCCCCCGCCGCTCGGCTCCGCCCCCGCCAGCTCCGACCCCTCCCAGGGCTCTCAGTCCCCGCCAACCACGTCTCCGCCTCCGGCTCCAGCTCTCGGGGCCCGCCCCCGCTCTGCACCGCCCCTCCCGAGGCTCCGCCCCAACCTTAATAATGCGCGAGCCTGGGCCCCGCCCAGGTCATGTGGCCTTCGCCAATCACAACTTCTCTTCTGGCTCAGACCCCCTAAGCTCCGCCCTCTCCCCGCCTCCCCAGGCTCTGCCCTCAGCCCTCAAACTCCACCCCAAGAGAAACTCCGCCCAGAACGCGTTGTCCCTGGCAACCCTGCTTCCTCTGCACTTGCTAACCTGGCGGCCTCGCTGACTCCTGCAGGCTGGTTCTGCCCTCTTTGGTGTCTCCGAATAATGGCGTTTTTCCGTGTGCAGTCCCTTCCTTTCTCCCTAAAGCCTTCCTGGAAATTCCATCCCAGCCTCCACATTTCTGTATGACACCGACTGTCTTCAAACCTCTCCCTGGAACCTCCAACACCCAAAGCTGGTTTCCCCTGTCCGGCCTGTACACGCAGAACTCCCTGTTTCCCAGCGGGGTTCATGGGCCAGGTGACCAGCACCCCAGGGACACAGTGAGGCCTGTGTCTGTGAATGAAGAGTCTGCCGAAGGGCCCGAGGCTGCTCTCCCGAAGTCTCAGGCACTTCTGGAACCTCCCATACTCAGGGAAGCCTCGTCAGAGGCATTGATCCAGGTCCAAAGTTGCTGGTGTTGAAGTGGGTGAAAATCTGGGTATGCAAGCGAGAAACGTGACCAATGTGGCCAAAGGATATTTTTGAATTATTATAACCAAGACTTCCTTCCCTTTTATAACCTGCTTCTCATGACCCATCCGAGTATGGCAGAAGAGGCCAGCTCTGGGCTTTTTAATTCCCAAACTACACTCAGGCCCCCGCCCATAGTGAAAGCAGTGGATGGGAAGGGCCAGGTGTGCCCACTTCTAGTTCCGGTTAAGATCCTCTGGGCTGGGGAGAGGGTGCCCAAAGATAGGTGCTGCTGGGTTTCTGAGAAGGACAGGTGCCTGCTCCACTCAAGAACCAGTCCAGGAGAGGTTTGGGGACTGAAAAACAGAGGCCTATGTATCCCACGTCCCAGGTGTAGCCAGGGACAGTCCCCATCAGGAACATGACATGACTGCCAAGGGTGTGTGGGTGACAGAGAGGGCCAAGCTTTAAGAGCTGGACCCAGAATGGAGGAGACAGGATTTCTGCCCCAGGGCCACTGCTTCCTCCTGGACCTGGACCGACCTCAGGTGGGGCTGGGAGATGGTGTCTTGCCACCGCGCCCCCGTGTGGCAACGCGAAGCCGCCGCAGGCGCGCACAGGAGACCTCTGGTTGGCCTTTCTGGGGGCAGATGTAGGGGGCCAGGGGCAGGCAGGCAGGGAGGTCAGACGGCTGCGTAGTTCTCCAGGGCTGTGAAAGCTCCAGGAGTAGGAGGCGATCTGGAGAAGACCCAGAACAATTGTTCTTTGAGGGCAGAGGGCAGGACCAGGTCCTGAACTGCTCTGCCAGTCGGGGCCCCACGTGAGGAGGGTATGGAGCAACCTCAGGGTCAACATTGTGGGCACAAGCCTATCCAACTAGAGCTAATGAGAGGGGTGGGCGTTCTATAATATTCCCTGGTGCCTGCCAACACCAGGGACCTGGCTCAGTGTGACCATGACTCAACCTGGCATGCCATCAGAGCATGCCTGTCCCTGACGGGGGCAAGTCAGCTGTGTTCCCTCTCCATGGGCACCTCATCTGCCCCTCCCTGTGATCAGGTGGTGAGGAAGAATGACAGGAGCACTCCACGGCTCTGGTCTGAGGTCCTTTCCCTGGGCAGGCGGCACTGCGAGCCACCAGCAGAGGGCGCCGCTGGGAAGCACGTGGCCAACCTGGCTCTGCTCAACGTAGAGGAACCGATGTGGTAGCCAGTGGCCACACGTGACTATCAAGCCACTGAAGCGTGACTAGTCCAAACTGAGATGTACTGTGTGTAAAATATACACCTGACCATATCGATTTAATACAAAAGAATGTAAGAAAAATCTCATTGATATTTTCATATTACCTATAAGAACAATAATTTTTCAATATGTTGGGATCAATAAAATGTATTAAAATTAATGTCAACTCTTTCTTGTCGCTTTTTTAACAGGGCTACTAGAAAATGTGAAATTACCCATGTGGCTTATTTTACATTTCTGTTGGATGCACTTAGTATAGACAATGGTTCTCAAAGTGTGGCTCCTAGACCACCTGGGGTCATGATGGAACTTCTCAGCCCCACCAAGACCTCCTGAGTCAAAAACTCTGCTAGGCCCTGGCGACTTGAGTTTTAACCAGCCCTGCAGGTGATTCTGCTTGGTGGAGATGACTCCCAGCAGGAAGTGGTTTCCCGGGAGCAATATGGAGGGAGACACAGGCAGAAGAGATGGCTCTGAAGTGGCTGTCCCACTTGAGTGTCCTGGCAGGGGTCAGGCAGGTTTCAGTAGCCCAGGGAAGGAGAAAGATCAGGCTCTGTGGAGGGCACCTTGGTTCAAAGCCACCTCACCCTCTGAACAGGGGACCCACCTTGAGGATCCACCTCTTCCGGCCAGGGCCCCAGGCTGCAGGTGCTGAGATGCCCCCCTCACTTCCGCCTTACCTCCCAGTCCCCACCTTGTGGCCTCATGGCCTCCGGGGCTTGATGTGGGGAGGGGCCTGGAGAAACCCAGGAAGAGGGGGTAGAGACTGCTGCCCCCATCCCGGGACTCTGGTCCCCCCACTGGGGAGGGCTGTGGTGCTGCCCTGCTCTGAGGGCCTTGAGGGCCACCCCACCTTCCCTGGGCTCTAGTCTCACCTCAGCCGTGTGTGGCCACAGGCCTGGGACACAGCCTCCCAGGCCCGTTTCCCCACCTGCACAGTCACCGTGGGCCCTCCCAGTTCCTAACATTCTCAGAACTTCCCTCTCTCCTGGGAAGGTGCCCCGTTAGCCTCCCCTGGGCAGTGGGGAGGCCGCACAGCCACGCACCGGGCAGGAGCGGCCTGGCCTGCAGGGGTCTCCACCAACTGCTCCCCAGCTGGCTGGCAGCCCACAGTGGGCACCGAGCTGCACCTTGAGCCAGGGAAGGACGTGGTTAGGATGTCGGGGGGGCACTAATGCCAGGCTACTTGTGTTCAAAGTTGGTTTCTCCCCATCTTGCCTGGGTGCCCGCAACTTCCGGGCACCTGGGTTTCCCCTTCCGTAAAAGGGGCAAAGAGGGCTGTTCCGAGGAATGTGTTCACACATGCTGAACGACCTCACAATGGGGCCCAAGACAGGCCATGATCACGGCAGCACTAATTGTGGCTTCCATGAGGCCAGACAAGCCACAAGGGTCCAGGGACCCCAACACCCCACTCAGGGCAGAAGTAGGAGGAGTCTGAGAGGGTGACCTTGCAGCCCGGATGGCACACTCAGCTTTGGTGAAGAGCAGAGCTCCCAGAACCAATTCCTCTCTGCTACCATGGCCCCGAGTGCCCGCTCCACTCCAAACAACACGCAGGCCCTTCCAGCCCCCACCCAGAGCTCCTGACACAAGCTCAGCGACTGTCTGCTTAATGTCCTTCCCCCCTCTCCCATCAGACGCTGAGCCCAGCCGTACTGGATGCCCCTGCACAGGCCTGGCACGAGCCAGGCCAAGGCCCTCAGTGGACAAAGGAACTTCCCCTGTGAGCAGGAGGGAGGCTGCAGACCCGCCCCCCAGATCCCACCTGGGCAGGCATGAGAGAAGAGGCAGGAAGGGTTGTAAACAGTCACGCTGTTGGCACAGCCCCGGGTGACAGCATCAGTAGTCTCACGGAAGCCATAGCTGGGCCTGGAGGAACGGGAGGAGTCCCTGGGATTTCAGTGAGCAGGTGTGAGGTTGGAGGTGACACCGGAGGTCCCAGTGGCCCTGACACTTCCTTGAAGGTGGAGAAGCCCTAAGCCCCCCCCTCACTGGGGCTGGGGTGCTGGGAGTGGCCGGGGTCAGGCCTTAGGGTGGGTGGCCCAGGACCCTCCCCAGCACCCTCATGGGCTCAGCGTGATGACCAGGTCCAAGGTGGCCAGGAGGCTCCTCCCATGGGACATCCGGTGTCCCCAGCCAGCCCTCCCCTGGCGCTCACTGGGGCAGCCACGGCCCATGGGTTACCCTGGACCCATCGGAGTAACGGCTTCTCTTTGTCCCACCGGACGCCTTCCTGTTCTCTTCAGCACCTCTGGCCACTGGGCCACAGTCCATGCTCTTTGGGCCACATTCCTCAGCGGGTCTGGGCCGTCCACCGCAGCCATGAGCAGGGCAAGCCTGAGAGCAGTGTCCTCCCTCAGTCTACTGGCTGAGCCTCTGTTAACACAGCCAGGGGTCATGTCAGTCCTTGCAGGGTGGCTGCCCTCAGGGCACAGGGTTACCTGCTCAGAGGTAAGAAAAAAATGTCTCCTGCCCGTTACCACACAGTCCCAGCCCCCCAGCCCCCCAGCCCATGGCTGGGGCTTCCCATCTAGAGGACACATGGGCAGGGACACACAGAGAACACAGCGCACAGCGCATAGCTCACAAGCACCCACAGGACAGCATTACAAAAGGGGCACCTCTATGATCAGACCCCTGTGCACGCGCCGGGCGCGCCCAGAGTGGGGTAGGGTGGCGGGGAGAGGGGCTGTCAGGCTCCCACCGGGTGGAGCACAGCCCCACAGGCCACCCCGCCTACAGATCCGGGTCCTCGTGGCTGCACACGACGCCCGCGTCCTCCTGGTGGCTGCAGTTGTGCGTGCCCAGGCCGGCGTGCGTGCACTCCAGCAGGCTCTCCTCGCCGCCCGCGCAGCGCACGTCGTCCAGCAGGACCGGCAGCGCGCGGCCCTCCCCGAACTCGGCGCGCTTGGTGGCTCTGACGGCGAAGGCAAAGCCCAGCTGGCGGCACACGACGGCCGCGGCCTTGATGTCCCAGCGGTCGTCGCACACAGTGCCCCAGCGTCCGCCCGCGAACACCTCCACGCGCCCGCGGCCCGGGCTCAGGCCCGTGGGCCGCACCAGGCGCACAGCGCCGTTTGCAGGGGTAGGGCCTGCGGTGCCCGGCCGCCCCCGCCGCCGCCCGCTGCCCCTGCGGCCTCCGGGCCGACGAGTGGGCAGTGCCGGCTGCAGGGTGGGTGCTGGCGGTGCGGCCGTGGGTCGGCTGCGTCGGGGCGCTTTGGTGGGCGCACGCGCTGTGGGCTGCTGGGTGCTCTCCACCCTCCTGATGAACTCTGCACAAAGGAAGAGCCTGCAGTCAGAGATCCCTGGCCCCCCTAACCCACCCCAGCTCTCCACCCTGGGGAAGGACGTCCTCATTCTGCTTCCACTCAGACCCTGAGGGTGCCATGTCTCCTGGGGCATGAGCGATGCTTCCTGGGTCGCCCTGGCACGCCAGGCTGTGAGCCTGGAGCTGGGTGCAAGGTGCTGCTTCAGTCATTCTGCAAACACCTGCTGGCAGATGCTTTGTGCCAGTCTGCTGCTGGGTCTGCTCCCCCCCACCCCGCCAGCCTCCCCTCCTGGGAGTCTTGGGAGGGATGGGGGGAGGGGAGGGCTGGAAGACTCTCACACTGTGAATTCCTGAGCCTGGTGTAAATGAAGATGTGTCTGGGAGGGCTTCTCCAAGCAAGTGACCCTTTCTGGTTCTAATTACTGGTGTACAGGTGGGTGGGGAAGCTGAGGCCCACTGACAAGGAAAATGTCAGGGGCCCCATAGAAGCCGGGCAGAATGGGGCCCAGACTGCCCAGGGCCCCTCTGGGCAGGGTGAAGCCTGCCCTCCAGGCCTCCAGGCTGCCTCACTTCCCACGCTTGCCTCTCACTGCTCCCTGAGCCTAGATTGTCCGCCCTCACCCCCACCCCCACCCCCACATGGTGCTCCCTTCCCCTTCCTCCCAGGCCCAATCTTCAGCCTCTGCTCTGGGACACCACCCCCACCCCAACCTCCCCACCCCTCCCCAATGACAAAAGTGTCAGGAACCGCTGAATGAGTCAATGGAAAACTGGCCGAGGCCTGAGGCCAGCTCAGGCTGGAATTAATTCCCCAAGCAGCGAGCTCACCTCATCCCCCAACTTTCCTCTTCCTCAGGGTCAGGTGCACCTCCACCCACCCAGGTACCCAGCCTCCCCCTCTTTCTGCAAGCCCTACACCCACTCCACCAACCGGTGACCTGCTGGGTACACTTGGCCCGCTCAAGTATGGCTCAGCGGGTTGAGCGCTCATCTTACAGCCCTAGTGTCCGAGGATCGAATCCTGGCCCCGGCCACCATGAGCCCATCGGCTGAACTGGGGTGTTCCCCTGTTCGGTTCTCATGGGGGCAAGCCTCCTATGTGGGAGGTCCCTGATTGGGCTCCCATCCTGGGCGTGCCTCCCATATGGGAAGCCCCCTGCCTGATTCCCGCCCTGTGCGGCCCTGCGCCCACCTGTGGAGTGAAACTATATAGAAAACTAATGATGTGCAACTATGGAGACTGCTCTGGCCCTCCCCCTTCTCTCTGTCTCTCTCTCTCTCTGTCAAAAATAATAAAAATAAATCTTTAAAAGTTTGAGCCAGTTGCCAAGATTTTCAAATCGGAAGATTTGTATGTAACGACTCTAGAAGGATCACGTCTGTCTTGTTCAGCATTATATCTCCAGAAGAATGTGTATGTGATCAATAACTTAATGAATTAATTGGTGGATGGATTTCCTGCTTCTCTTACGAACTGGAAGGTCTGGCAACACCGGGGCTCTGTTCCCACCTAACCTGCCCCCAGTGGAACCGCCCCCTCCTTGGGACAAACCCATTTCAGTTAGTGCAGATCACAGGGCCATCAGTGTGGGGCTTGCCTGGCCCCAGGTCCTGAGGATTTGGGCCCCCTTCCTTCCCAGCAACCTGGTCTGAATGGAAGCGTCTTCGGGCAGGCCCAGCCCAGATGCCTCCTCGTCTTCCGGTCCTTGCTCCCAAATAAGTCTTTCCAGGACTCCTCACTCACACACAGATACACCATCTTTCCCTGTCCCTCTCAAGAAATCTGAGTGTACCTTTCCCGGCACCAGCTATTCCCCCCTTTGTCCCCCTCTGAGACCTGCATCCCCTGGGGCCACCCATCCATGGCCTGGGACTGGCACACAACACGCAAGTGGATGGGGGTTTAAGGAGTTCCCCCCGCGTTCACTAATGTGTGCCCAGCATTGTGCACACATGGGGCCGAGGAAAGGCATGCAGGTCCGGCTGGGAGCACCCCCACCTGTGGGCTGGTGGGGTGTGGGCTGTGGGAGCTCCCCTCCCCCGCTGCATCCTCGTTGGTGGGCACTTACTTTCTTTGGGCACAAACTGGATGAGGCGGCTCCTGACCTTCACCTGGGCAGGCTGGATCTGACACTTGCCGGGGGGTGCCCGTCTGCCAACACACAGGAGGTCATGAGTCCCGCCCTGGGAGCCTGCCCTGAGCGTGTCCCTCTGACATCGCCTTCCGCCAGGCAGGCAGGGAAGGGCAGTGAGTGTGCTGTTCAGGCTGGGAAGGGGTGGACAGTAACAACGGTGGCCATTTATGGGGCACCTGCTGTGTGGCCGGCAGCAGCCCTGTGTGCCCCATGCCCAGGGCTCTAGAAGAGCCCCCCTCCATGACAGGAATCCCTTATAACAGCCTGCCGAGTACCCACGCAGCGTCTGCGTGAGGGCCGGAGGCTACCTGAGCCACTTCTAGTTCAGAGCATGACCTGTCTTTGGCACACGATCAAATGTAACAGTCCTCCTCTTGTAACCTGCCACCCGGGCCCCGGTAACTGTAACCGCAGCCCGGTCCCTGCACGCTACCCGGCCCCCAGCCCCCACAGCCTTTGAGGAGGGGCTCTCTCTCTCTGCCCCTCTGCTTCTTGGATTTCATGGTGATGCAGAATCAGAGGGTCCTCTGGCTGGAGGAATCAGGGAGAGATTAAGTCCATTCAAAGAAGCGAGAGTGAGCGCGCATGCCCCAGGCAGCAGAGCCAGCGATCTGGGGCCTTGGAGGGTGGGAAAGAAAAGAGTCAGAGAAGGTTGCCAGGGCTATGAATTGGGCTCCTCTGACATCTTTGAGGGGCGCCAGTAAGGAGTGGGATCCCATTTTAATTAGTTTTTGGCTGTCGATTTGTGAGTCTTTGAAGGGGGCCAAGTCTATTCTGGGACTGACCCACGTGAGTGTAAGACTTCAATAGGTTCCACCAGCACAAGGGGGAAGCCGAAGGGGTAAAAGCAGCCACGTGACCCGGGGGGCTTCCAGACAGACCTGGCAAAGAAGGAAATTCCAAAAAGGGACTTGGGCCTTTTCCCCTAGAGGCTGAAGAAACACAACCAGGTGACATACTTCTCAAAGCTATAGAAAGGGTGGCTTTTCTGGTTGCTCTGAACTCCAGATAATATCCACTCCTTTTTGGGTTTTGTTCCTTAAGGGAATAATGTAAAAAAAAAAAAAAAAAAAATCTTTGTTATGCAAAAGGATAGCAGATATACCAAAAAATGCCACTGTGGTTATGTTTGGGGGTGGGGGGAGGTACGATGACCCACCCCTTTCACTCCTGGTTTCTCCCTCTTCCAAACGTCTGTAGTGGGGCCTAAACATACTTGTTCCCAAAGAGAAAAATAAAAGGAATGAGAAGGGTCAGGGAAGGAGGGAGTGGAGCCTTTTCCTGGCTCCTCCCACGCGGGAGACCTTGCGCAGAACTTCCCTCTGTTGCACAGGATAATAAGTGCGCTGCACCAGCTAAGATGATGGGTTAAAGGCAGCATCTGGCAGGAATTAGCTGCTCCATAAATGTGACATGTCCTCAGAGAAACACCTTTTAAAAAAATATTGTAAATAACCTACATGCCCGAGGAATGGGTAAGAATTATGGCACGGTGACTCAAGAGAAAATTACGCAGCCATTGAAAACGATCCTTTTGAGCGTGGTGTTGCAACGTGGAAGCGGGAGTACAAAGTAGGGAACACGGCATGAGGAAAAACACAAAGTCTGTACGTGAGCCTGCATGCTCTTGTAAATCCCCGGCTACGCAGGTAGAGACGGGAGAGATCTCAGGGAGACGCGAAGGGGACACGAAAGAGGGCCTGCGTCTGCTTTTTCTGGATAAATAGCTATGTCAGTAGTTAATGGACATGTGCTTTAAAAAAAAAAGTGTGGTAAACAAGGAATGTCCTAGAAGCTACCGCAGACCAGAGGAAGCTAAGGAGACTGATGACTCAATGCAGGGTGGGATTCTGGATGGGATCCTGTGACAGAAAAAGGATAGCAGGGAAACGCTTTCTAAAAAGTGCAGTTACCTCAATTTAAAAAAAATGTGGAGATTAATTAACAGTAATGTACTAATGTTGTTCATTAATTGTGACAAAAATACCATGATCACATAAAACATTAATAATAGAGGACACTGGATGAGGGGTGGGTATATGAAAAATTGTATTATTTTGCAACTTGTCTATAAACCTAAAACTGTTCTGAAATTTTAAAAAGAACCATTTTTTGAAAATGTTCTGTGCTCACTGGCTCTCCTTGGTATCTTCGACTCCCCGCTATCAGAAATAGAGTTGGAGGGATGCTGGGATGGCTCAGCGGGTTGAGGACTCATCTTACAGCCCTGGGGCCTGAGGATCGAATCCCGGCCCTGGCCCATGTGGACCCACATGCTGAACTGGGGGGTGCCCCCTGTTCAGCTTTTACTGGGGACCATGCCAGAGGCCCCTGGCTGGTCCTGCCCTGCACAGCCCTGTGCCCACCTGTGGAATGAAAACCACGTGGAAAACTGATGATGTGCAACCATGGAGACTGCTCTGGGCCCTCCCCTTCTCTCTGTCTGTCTCTCTCTCTGTCAAAAACAATTAAAAAAAAGAAAAAGCAATAGACCTGGACTTTGAGGCGAGTAGGTCAGTTTTAAATCCTGGATCTGCCCCTGACCAGCAGTACAGGCTTGGCTAGTCACATTGCCATTCTGGGGCTCAGTTTCCTCATCTGAAAAGTGGGGATATGAATACTACCCCCCTTAGGAAGTGGCAAAGAGGGAAATGCGACTATGAAGGCGAGGGCATGGGCAGGTGGGAGCTCGCGCAATGTGGTGGGCGGGGACTCACCTGGAGGGGTCGATCACTTTGTAGACAACCCCATGAGTCGCGGTGGCACTCGGCACGCCCGTTGACATGAAGTACAGCTCCCCTTGGACAACAAGAAACAGGCAAGGAGTGGGAAGGCTGCCTGGCTAGGGCCCCACGCTCCCACCTCGGGCTCTGGGAGGGACCCTAACGTCGGGAGGCGGGTCCTGAGGGGAGGTGTTCCAGTCAGTGCAGCTCCCAGAGCCCAGGACAGGAAGCAGAGCCTGAGAAAGGCGTCCAGACGTGCGGGGCCTCTGCGGCAGCCTCCCTGGCTGCAGCCGCTCCACCTGACCCAGGCTCTCTGCCCTTCGCTCTCGCCTCCCCGCTGGGGTCCCAGCCCCACCCCTGGGTTTCACATCCCGCACACCTCTGGGCACAAGGAGGGCCCACTAACCACTCCCTGGGTGACGCGGGCCCATGTGGCTCTGAGTCTCACCTCATCCCCCAAAGGGGATGCCTCAGAGGACTCTTATTAGGATTAAAAGAGCACACAGTAAGAGCTCAACCAGTATTAGCTATGACTGCTGCTGTCACCGTCACCCAGGATCTGGGTCCTGCCAAGTCCTTCAGGCCAAAGCCTCTCTCCACTGACCAGCAGACAGAATACTAGCTCGGTCCCTGCACTCAGCCCTGCTGAGTGAACGCCCACAGCTCTCGGACAGCCCCACTCTGAGCCTCAGTTTCCCCACTCTCAGTACTGTAGTGAAAATGCAGTGTGTTAGGAGGACCTGGCATCATGAAAGTTCTCTCCTCACCCCATTCTGCCCCCCAGCCCCTGCTGCCAGAGGCACGTATGCCCAGGAAATAGGCTTCATTATTCCCATCTCACAGAGGAGAAAACGGAGGCTCAGAGAGGTCAGGTGACTTGTTCAACGTCACACAGCTGGTGAATGGTTAACTGGTCCTCAGAACATCTATGCCCCCAAGCCCATGCTGATGCAGGACACATGGTGGCTGGGAGGCCCAAACACAGGTCATGTGTGACTCAATGTGATGGTTCAGCCATGTGAACACCTTCTGTCCTGGTAAGAAGACAGTGAAGACCTCTCCCAGGGATGGGGGCGGGGTGGCTTCCCCAAAGAGGGGCCAAGTGGGGGCTCTGTTTATGGGGGAGTAGAGGGTCGGGGTTGGGGTGGTAATAGCCCATGTGGCGATGATACAACCTGCAGGAGGGAGGGGGTACCCTGGCAAGCTGGGTCCTACTGGAGAGAACATAGGCATCACCATGGAATTTCCTGTGCAGCCTTGGACTGTCACCTCCCTCTCTGGGCCACTTTCTGGAAAGAGGCCCTGGAGAGCCACTGCTTCCTCCCTGGAGAGCCACTGCTTCCTCCCTGGAGAGCCACTGCTTCCTCCCTGGAGAGCCACTGCTTCCTATCTGGAGAGCCACTGCTTCCTATCTGGAGAGCCACTGCTTCCTCCCTGGCAGTGCAGCCCTCCCACCTACACTCCAGTCCCTGGAGCGGCTCGGGGGTCCCTGTACTCTCCACTCCCTTGGCCTGGGTGCCTGTCAGCTGTCTTCCTTTGGCTGACCGAAGCTTACAGCCCTGCTCTGGGGGCCTTCAGGGGCCAGACTGGATATAGAACCCCCTCCCCCACGTCTGGGCACAAAGAGTCAACCTCAGTGTCCCCACCTGTGAGGTGACAGGGTTGGACCAGGCACACTCCAAGGCCCCTTCCAGCCTTGATGTGCTCCATGCAGGGTAGGGAGCCCCCATCCGCACTGCCGGGCCCAGAGCCACGCTGCCCTCTTGGTCTCTGCGATGTGACTGTCCCTGGAGGACACTGGGCCAGCGAAGGTCTTTGTTTTGTAATTTGCAAGGATCAGAACAGCCCGAGAGGCGGAGGCTGGAGCCTGGGGCTGGGCGATGTTTGTTGCATGGGACCCCAGAGCTCTGTGCCTTTCAGGGGCCGCCTACCCAAGCTTGCCAACAGGCTGCCCATCTCAGAGAAGCCTCCACCTGGCTGTCCATCACTCAGTGTCGCTCAGAGGGCTGGGAAATGCACTTTCAGGCCCTGCCTCTGTGTGTGGGTGTGGGGGGTGCATATGGGGAAGGTGGAGAGAGAACACCCCTCCTTCCAAAACATGTTAACCCCCTACTGACCAAAATAAAGGACTTCCAAGGGCTCGGTGGACTTGGGGATGGCCATGGGGGCTGGGGCTGCCCTTCAGAAAATTTAGATTCTGATGGGTGTCAGTTCAACAAAGGTTTCCCAGACTCAGGCCTGGGGGATCTGGGCACTGGGCCCTGCAGCGGACACCCCTCCAAAGGCCCCCTGGATGGGCGTTGCCCAGCAACTGGGACAAGCATCCACTCGGCTCCACTAGGGGCCCCTTGGCTTTTGTTCAGGGACAATCCAGGGCCAAGGACAAAGGCAAGAGGCTGGAGTGGGATCCAGCCCCCATGGCCCCTCTCCCCTCCCCTCCCCCCGCTGTCCCCTGCATGGAAAATGCAAGTGCCTGAACGGGAGACCGGCTAACAGACAAGAAGGCAGTGTCTGCCTACTCTCTGGGGACAGTGTGACTTCATTTTCGAAGCCCCAGCACGGTTGCCATCAGGAACTCATGATGGAGCTCTCGGGAGGCCCTCCTCCCCTACCTGCCTGCATTTGCACCCTCACAGAGCCTTTTCCGGTCTGCTAACCACCTTGGGTTCCTCCCCAGGTCATCATACTATCCAGCAAGCCTCTTGGGTGGGGGAGAGGGAAGGAGGAGGAAGGGGACCAACCACCGCTCCCATCTTCCAGATGAGGAAACTGAGGCTCAGACTGGTGAGGACGATGCCCAAGCAAGGTATCGAGCCCACTGGACACATCAGTCTCCAGCCTGAAGTGGATTTCAGACCTGAGACCTCATCCCTCGAACCCCAGGCCACAAGGACCCATGAGGTGTATATGTGTGTGGGGGTGGGGTGGGGGGGGGACGGGCAGTCCCAGGCTCGGACAGCCCGGATGGGGAGATCTCAGGGGTGCTCACCAGCCTCGTCCTCTGCGAAGGAGATGATGTGTGGATAGTAGTTGTTGATGAGGCCCGGGAACTCACAGGTCTGGCCATGGCCCATGCAGATCTCGCTGTACCGCCACTGGCCTGTCCCTGGGTTCTCTCGGAGGGACATCAGACGCCTGCAAAGGAGGATGAACTGTGGGGTCATGCCTGGCGTGGTGCCCAGAAGAACCCCACCCGATAATCTATTATCCATGCAACAAGGACCATCCACAATTGCAGGGTCCACTGCAGCATAAGCAGGCAGGCCCCTTGCTCAAAAAGTACGTACTAAGGATTTCAGGACAGTGACGGCAGAACACTAAGCCAAGTGTGGGCCCTTCTGCACGTGGGGCCCTGTGCCAGTGACAGGTGGCACATCCATGAAGCTGGCCCTGCATGCAGTCTTTACTGAGCACCTACTAGGTTCCAAGAAGCATGGGGGCCACGCACAAAAGACCAAAAGACCAGCCTGGTTCCGGCCCCTTAGCTCAGCCCATTACTGACCAGCAGGTGGCAGTCAGGAGCTGACTTGGGTTCCTGCACCCTCCAAGCTTTGGAGCTGCCTGCACTTTAGAGTAGGAAGGACATGGAGCCTGGGCATCTTCAGAATGTGTTCATCTGGCCCCTTAGGCCCTTCTCCACCTGCCAGTTACCTACTGATTCTTCCAGGTCCTGCTCAGCTGTCCCCTCCTCTGGGAAGCCCTCCTGCCTGCCTTGTGTTGGGCGTCTCCAGCACTGTGCGGCTCTGAGGCTGGGCTAGAGTGGACTAGAGTTTGTCTCCCTGACTCGGGCACAAGGTACTCTTCAGCTCTGGCCCTGGTACCTGACCCAGTAGACAGGCTTGGGAAAGGATGGGCAGGGGACTTGGGCACTCTGGGGGGAGGGTGGCAGGGGGATAAGAGGATCAGGGTAAAAACAAAGCTTCATCTACCAGGGGTGGCAAAACTTTTGGCGATTGAGTGCCAAACTTTATGAAATAAGAGCATATTTGCTCGACTCATGTGCCAACCCATCAAGTGAGATAGAGGTATAGATTATTTTTATGTCTATAAGAGCATAAACAATAATTTTTTAAATGGCATTCACAGCTCCATGTGCCAAAATAATTGCTCCATGTGCCACTTTGGGCACGTGTGCCATAGGTTCGCCACCCCTGATCTAGACCCATTTTCCAGATGGGATAACGGAGTCCCAGAGGCAGCCTGCGAGGAAGGGGTGGAGCTGGGAGAAGGATCAGAGGCCCAGGTCAGGGCTGGCTCTGAGCTCCAGCAGCAGCCATCCTGGCCACCCACCCACCCAGGTCAGCAGCCTGCAAGAGGCGAGAATGCTCCTGCAAGACGTGAGACTGCTCCTGCCAGCCTCAAACTCCCTTAATTCCTTAGTTTCCCTCCTGAGGAACGGCTGCCCTCACATGGAGGGTCTAGAGTGGCGATAATCAAGAGTCACCAGATACTGCACATGTACTAGATTCTAAGTGCTGTGTGTGTATTAACTGACTCAGCCCTCAAACGGCCCAAGGAGGCAGCTACTACTATCATCTCCATTGCACAGATGAGGAAACTGAAGCACAGAGATGAAGGGACTGCCTCAAGGTCACATGGCTCCTAAGTGGGCCAGGATTCAAACCCAGGCGATCTCAGCTGCACTTTTAAGCATTGTGCTAGATGTATATCTTCCCTGTGCCTCTCTGGTCCTCAGTTTTCTCCCCGGTACAATGGGAGGACAAGGGTGTCATGAGCCCTCATAAACTCCCCTGGGAAAGGAGTCTGACCCACAGCAGGTTTGCAGGGTATGCTCCTTCCCCCTCCAAAACCTGTTTAGGGTGACACCCCACCCACACCTTCTAGGGTCTCGGTGGGTGGAGGTGGCACTGCCTGCTATAGAGTGTGGAAATCGGGCAGCAAGCCTCCAGGGGCCATGTTCAGACATGGGCTGGAGCCCCAGTCCCCCTCTCCCCAGCAGGGTGGTCTTCCTGTCCTCTCCTGGACCAGTGCTCCCTGGGGCCCTGTCTACCTGGGGTGACCCTGAGCCTGTCTTGGAAGTTGTTCTTCCCCCCCCACCCCCTGCCCTGCTTGCTTTTTTGCCCTCCCAGCCTCTAGAACTGCTGTTAGGCCACTTACCCACTCATGAAATCTCCGAAAATGTAGAGGCCGTTCAGGTTGGGGTAGTCGCAGCCCCGGTACACATAGCCCCCGGTCACAGACTTGCCCAGTTTGTGCGGGTACGCAAATATGGGCAGCACATCATCTGCAGGGTAAGGAGGAGCTGGGGTGAGTCTGAGGGGCGTGGATCCCCTCCCCCACAGCAAAGCTTTGTGGGTGGTCCTGAGTCTTGCTGGGCAAGGGGCTATGAGGTCACTAGGAGGGTCTGAGATGGGGCCCTGGATGTGCTTGCAGCTTGTAAGGTGGGGAGATCATGGGTTTGGGGGTGGACCTAGAAGAGTGAGGAGCACCCCAGGAGAATTGGGGAAGGGGGATGAGGCCGGGGAGGTCCCGGGTGGGAGCCTGGGGGGTCCGGGAGGGAGTATTGGCACAGGTGCCCTGGGTGGGGGATGCATCTGGGATCCGCGGGTCCCCAGAGGCGCCTCGGGCAGCCACCGAGGGAGGCGCTGGCGCGCAGTCTCGTGGTGGACGGGGGCACTGCTCCGGGGAGGAGGGTCCCGGGGGCGCGCGTGGCGGTCACCGAGGGAGGCGTTGGCGCACAGCTTGCGGTCGTAGCACTCGAAGCCCTCGCGCGCGCGCCAGCCGTAGTTGCGGCCGCGTTCCACCAGGTCCACCTCCTCGAACTTGTTCTGGCCCACGTCGCCGCAGAAGAGGCGGCCGCGGCCCGCGCCCGACGCCGGGTCGCCGCGGTCGAAGGAGCAGCGCCACATGTTGCGCACCCCCAGGGCGTAGACCTCGGGCCGCGCGGCGGGGTCGGCCACGAACGGGTTGTCAGGCGGGATGCGGTAGGGCGGGCCGCGCTCCTCGCTGTCCACGTCGATGCGAAGCACCTTGCCCAGCAGCGCCGACCTGCGGGCGGGCCGGTGGGAGAGGGCGCCGGCTTGGGGTCGCCCTGGGCCAGGGCGCTCTGGGGTGACCGGGCAGGTGCTGGGGCCTCGGGCCCATGGCGGAGCCCGGGCTGGGAGGCCAGGGACCCGGGGTTCAGCCCTCAGCTCCTTCCCAGCTAGGCAACCTCCCTCACTTATTCCACATCATGAGGCACCTTGCTATGTACCAGGTGCTGTCCCCCGCGGTGGACGTACTCATAGCATCTCTGGCCTCCTTCAGGCCTCACCACCTCTTAGGTAGGAGGGTATCATTGTGACCCCGGTTTTACAGATGGGGCAGCTGAGCTCAGAAATGTCACCTAAGTGCCGTTACCTCACAGCTAGTCAACGGTAGGCCTGAGGGGTCCAGTCCCAGCAGCCTGGCCCCCAAAACTCAAGCTCTTTACCACAACACCGTCTAACCTCCCGGGACTGTGTCCCCACTGTAATATGAGGGTGGTCCCTGTCTTTCTTGCTCTTACAGGAGTGGGCTACAGGGTGAAGAGAAATGCTCCTAGAAAAATGACTTGTGCGTGCAGTTTTCTTCCAGCACCCTGCACAGTGCCTGGCACATAGAAGGTGCTCAGTAAGTGTTTGCTGAGTGAATGGCTGACTGAATGACTGCAATCAAAGTCAAGTGCACCATCCGGGGTACAGGTCGGGGTTGGGAGTAGGGAGAGAGAACTGCAGATCTCGCAGGAGATGGGAGGCTGACTTCTTGCTATCTCTCTCGTACAACCCCAGGGCCATTGCATGTCAGAACCACAGCATGTCAGAGGACAGGCCTCAGTGGGGGTTCCATTCACTCCACCCCTACCTCAAAGATGAGGCAACCCAGATCCTGAAAGGGGGACCCCTTGCCAGATTCCCCAGACAGCTCTGGGCTGGAAGCCAGGCAATGTCACCTTCTAAGGACCCTGGACATGCGTGCCCACAGAGCTACACAGAGCAGGGGTGCAGCCCTAAGCTCCCCAGGGCTCCTGGGGGCGAGTGGCTTGTGGGTCTCAATCATCACATGACCAAAGTCACACATGATGGGGAAACCTGCATTGTGCTTGATGTTGGGAAGCACGCTGGGGACACTCTTTTTGTGTGACTTTGGACACACCTACGGAACTACCGCATGGGCTTTCCCTTGCTCTTAGCATTTTGCTGGGCTGCTTTACAAGGCAGGACTGGCATGGTTTGCACATTTGATGCAACTGTGGACCCGTCATTCTCACACAGTATCAGCACCTGGATGTGTCCCTCATTAGAGACATCTCACAAGTGTCCTCTTTCAAGGTGATTAAAACGGTCTCCCCCAGTAGAGGCCCCACAGTGGACCCTCTAGTGCAGACATTTAGGTTTTGCCCAGTGGATTCTGTCGCATGGTCCAGCCTGTTCAGACCACAGTCCAGAGCCACACCACATGCCGGCTTTCATATGTAAGTGGGCAAAACTCAGCGGCAAAAAAGTGTTTGAAGTTCTGCCCAATTATCCACAACTCCTTAATTTCTATTTTCTCAACTTCGTCTCTAAACACATCCCAAACATGAGAAAGCTGCACTGGCCCGTACACTGTCTCATACGAAAAGCACAAGCACAAATTGGGAACATTTTAATGATGGTAATCAGCATCGGACTCGCTATTTTTACTTTCTGGGCTGAGGAGGGCTTTATCATTTTGGCTAAGAGTGGAGGAGGCTGTCCTGAGACTGCTGGTTAGCCCCGTCTGTGCTCACAAGACTTCTGTGTGTGTGTGTGTGTGTGTGTGTGTGTGTGTGTGTGTGTGTGTAGGAGTGGAATGACGGCAGGCCATCTGCTCAAACCAAGAAGTGAGTAACTGAGAGCAAGGCTATGCTTCAATTTCTGGGCCATCGTGGGTGACCCTTGGGGCAGAACACCCCTTAGCCATGCCACCCGGCCCCAACCAGCTCACACTCCCCATGTGGTCTGAGATGTACCCATTTCCTTCCTCTGCTTCCTTCAGAGAAAATCCTACTTCCCAGAGGCTCTCTGCTGTCACTTATCTGTGACAAGTGGGCACTGTGCCTGGCGCTGGACAATCATGACTGCCTTAACTCCTCATGACAAGCCTCTCTATGGAGGTTATCATTCTGCTCTGAGGAGAGAAAGTGACCTGTCTGGGTCCCCCATGGCTGAGCTGGGCCCCAATCCCTTTCTGCACCCTTCACTGCATGGTTGAGGGGGTACCCCTCCCAAAGAGTATGTCATCCAAGAGCACGTAAACCAGCCCACCAGCCAGCCCAAGCAGGACATACTTGTTCTGGGCATTTCCAAACTTTCCAAAGGGGTCTCCGGCCATCCCGCCATCTCCAGTAAAGATGTAGAGGTACCCATCGTCCCCAAAGAGCAGCTGGCCCCCGTTGTGGTTTGAGGCTGGTTCTTCAATCTCCAGGATTATCCTAAGGAAGATAAACCAGCCCCCATCCCACCCCCCAAAAAATAACCTCAGCCAAAACCACAAAACAAGATCATGGCGATAAAACTTCCTCTCTCTTGGATGCCATTTCACAGTAGGAAAGATGTTGCATATCATTTATAGCAAGTGATTTCTACAAAGACCTGGTAGGCTGGGCGAGAAAAATTCACTCCATTGTGCTTATGAGGAATTGGAGGTTTGGAGTGTTGAGGAACTTGCCCAAGGTCACACAGTTCACCCGTAGCAGCACTGGGACTAGAACTCGGGTCTGCTCGCAGTTCTGGTCTTGCGCTTCTTCTACTGCTCCTACTGCTGTTAGCACCTACTTGCCCTGTTATAATCCTGTGAAGCTCACTGGCACAACTGGTTTCCTCACCGTCATAGCTACCCACACACCAGCCACATAAGCTGAGCACTCTCTGCACACCCTCTCATTTGTTATCTACTGTAACTTCTAAGGAGGCGAGCTGCATGGGCTGTGCTCACATCCACGCCCACCAGTCAGCAACCTCCACGACTGCTGTGAGGGGAAACCTTCCCTTATACCGCCAGCCAGCTGGCTTCCGTTGGGGTCGGCTTTCCTACCACCTTTGTAGCCCACTCCCTGGTTTAAATTTCCTCTCCTGAGGTTCTTAGGCTGGTTTAGATTTTCCAGGATTGGTCACTAATTTATGAATCCCCTATTAAGACAGATAAGAAAAACCAAGATACAGAAGATCAAGAACTTGAACCCAGGACTTTGGGCCTTCAGAGCCAAGACCAGAAGTTGTTCCATGTGAGGCCAACACAATACTTGGTGAGCCATACCGAGCCCCAACGTACAGGTGCTCTGTGCACAGGACTGTTGGTTTGTCCACGTCCTGTTGCCATGCCAGCCCTCGGAACAGAGACTGACAGCTGACTCAGCGAAAGATGATCACTCATTCCTGTGCCAGCCCTCAGCCAGCCAGGTCTACACCTCCTGCATGAGTCAGGTTCTAGGCTAGTACTTGTGAAGGTCCCAGAGGAGCTCCCCGAACCCTCAATCCAAAATACGTTCATTTGTATATTTTGTGTTGCACCTTCGGTCTATCGGGAATCTAGTTTTAAACATCACAGCTGAAGACACATCCAGTCTCTCCCTGGGTCTCCCCTTTATGAGATCCTGTGACACACTGGATCTCTCCTGGAGAACTGGTTATGCAGCCTCATATAAGGTCATGAGAATTGTTTTCTCCTTTTATTCTGGCTGCCAGGAATCTCATAGTCAAAGTCACTGCTACATGATAAGATATACATCAGTTTAGCCAGAATATTTCATCCCTTCTCCTTTTATACTTTCAGTGTTAAGATTTTAGTTTTAGCAAGTACCCCATGTATTGTTACTTGCCCTCAGATCCAGTCCTGGCCCTCCCATGGTCCTGTTCTCTCCTCAGAGGGCCAGTTCCTAAAAACTACATTTCCCATGCTTCTTTGCAAGCTTGACTCAGCCAATGACAGCATTGGTAGGAGACTGGAGGGCGGGAGAAAGGGAGAAGTCAGGGTATTCTCCCCATCTCTCAGCTTCAGGCAAGTCTTAGGGCCTCCTTGGCCAGCTCCCCCTGCGCAGGCCCACATGGCTCCAGCTTCCACTGAGTGGACCCCGCTCTGGGGCTTTCTGGTCACCCCACCTTCTCCCTTTGTCCTCTAGCCCAAGAGGTAGAGACATCTTCCCTCAGTTGTTAAACTCAGAGTTAGTTGCCTCACTTCTGCTCCAGGTTGCTCTGTCATCATTTCTAACACCTCAGCAGCTAATTCCCATGTCAAATTCTGCCCATTGAATTACCTGGTACAGGTTTATTTTCCTGACAGACCAGGGTCCAAGCTCTGATGCTTCCGGGCTGTGTGACCTGGCAGCTCACGTCACCTCTCTAAGCTCCACTTCCTCGTCTATAAAATGGGGAAAGTAGGGGAAGCTGGGATGGCTCAGCGGGTTGAGTGCTCACTTTGCAGCCCCAAGGTTCAAGGATCGAATCCTGGCCCTGGCCCATGCAGACCCATGTGCTGAACTGGGGTGTGCTCCCAGTTTAGTTCTTGTGGAGGTGTGCTTCCTATGCAGGAGGCCCCCGGCCCAGTTCCTACCCTGCACAGCCCTGAGACCACCTGTGGAATGAAACCATATAAAAAACTAATGGCGTACAACTATGGAGACTGCTCTGGGTCCTCCACCTTCTCTCTGTCTCTCTTTCTGTCAAAATGTAATAAAAATCAGTCTTAAAATGGGGAAGGTGATGGTAGCTTCATTGAGCTTTGTGAGAACCAAATAAAACATGAACCATCTAACGCGGTGGATCCAGAAGTTTGGACTTGATCCTGTGATATCTGCTCATCAGCTGTCCCTCCCCTGAACCCAGAACATGGGGTTCAGCCCCCTTCCCACCTTGGGGAGTGATATTCAAAACATTTAACAACCTGCATGGCACACAGCATGCCCTGGCTCGGTCATACTGGCCGAATTTCAGCCCTGCCCCCACCCAGCCTGGCTCCCCCAGGGAGGCCACCTCTCAGAGCTGTGGTCCACGGTGTTGCTGTCATCCTCCGAGACCCTGAACTCGCTGATGCGGATCCACTCATCAAAGTCGACCCCCACGGAGTAGTAGACGTAGAGCTTGCGGTTGTGCCGGAAGCGCGGGTGGAAGGCGATGCCCAGGAAGCCGCGCTCGTCACCCTCCCAGGGCGAGGTGAGCACCGCCCGGCTGATGTTCAGGAAGGGCTTCTCCAGCCGCGAGCGGTCGGGCAGGTAGGCCCACACCAGCCCCACCTGCTCGGCCACAAAGAAGCGATGGGTGCCGTCCTGGGCGTGGACCATGGCCACGGGGTTTCGCAGCCCGTTGGCCACCTCCTCCAGACACAGCTGCAGGCAGCCCTTGGCGTCGGCCACCACGCGTCCCAGGTTCGAGTTGAGGTTCTCATTGACGAGCAGGCGTGGGAAGCAGTAGTCCATGTCATCCAGGGACAGGTAGCGGCAGAACTTGGCGCGGTTGTCCTCCAGCGCCCAGAGCTCAGGGTCAGGTGACAGGTGGCGGAACAGGCCCCGGCAGGTCTGCCACATGTCCAGGCAGTAGTCCTCACAGAGCCCAGGCACTGTCCGCAGGGGCGTGGACGGGTCTTCGGCGTCATACAGGTGGGCCGCGTAGGGTGAGCATTCCTGCGAAGAGAGGGATGCGGTATGGTGGCACTTAGCAGCCGTGTGACCTTGGGCAAGGCACCCCACCTCCTAGAACCTCGGGCCGCTGATCTGTGAAATGGCAACAAGTCCACCCACCTGTCACCAGGATCAGTCCCACTTGGGGCAGCCACTGTAGCAGGCCGAGGATCTCCCAGCCGTCTTTTTCTCGTGCCTTAATGCTCCCGTTAGAACAAGCAACCACCACTGTTACTCTCAGTAACAGCAGCAGCAGCAGGTACTCTTGACCAGCTACTGGGCTCCAGGAGGGTCTGAGGTACTTTTGTACAGGCTCTCTCTTTTTTTAAGATTTATTTTATTGTTTTTGACAGAGACAGAGAGAGACAGAGACAGAGAGAAGGAGAGGGCCCAGAGCAGCCTCCATAGTTGAACTTAATCAGTTTTCAACATGGTTTTGTTCCACATGGGTGGGCGGGGGCCGCGCAGGGCCGGAACTGGGCTGGGGGCCTCCTGCATGGGAGACACGCCCCCTCAAGCCAGGGGCCAAACCGGAGGGGGTGGGCAAGAACTGAACTGGGGGCCTCCCGTGTGGGAAGCACACCGCAGTTCAGCATGTGGGTCCACACAGGCCAGGGCTGGGATTCGATCCTCGGACCCCAGGGCTGCAAAGCGAGCACTTAACCCGCTGAGCCATCCCTGTACACGCTCTCTTGTAATAAGATGCCTCCGCCCTTTATCTGCACAACATATTCCTGTGTTTAGCTCCTCACTCAAGGGCCAACCCTCAGAGAGGTCTTCCCTGACTACCCTCCACCACCCCCATTTCGTCCTGGCTGTCTTCCAACTCAGCTTAAAACAAAAACAAAAACACCGTAATGATGTTATAGTAACAGTTAGTGCATCTACATGGTCATTGTCTGTCTTCCTCAGAGGCCAGGAGTGATGCCTGTCATGGTCACTGCCCTGACCCAGAGCCTGAGACAATGCCCGGTACCTACATGGTAGGTGAGTGCTTTAGGGAAACTGCTGTACACTAACTCATCCTGACCAGCCCTTAACGGAGGCTGAGTGCCCCTACCCCTGTCATTCACGTAATCCTCACAAGTGCTACAGATGGGGAGACTGAGACAGGCCCCGCGGGGTCACCCAGCACCATTCAGTCAGCGTGGAGGCGTCTGGGCTTGGTCTCCGGCTGAGCCGGCTCTCCCCAGCACCACAGAGGCTGACACCTGTATAAGTCGCTAATGCCCATGCCGACACACACCCCCTGACCCCTGGACCGCCTCTTCTTTATCCCTCAGGCTCCTTGGCACAGCCTGTCCCCGGCGGAGCCCTGGGGCTGTCCGCCCTCCACTCCAGGGGCTGTGCCTACTCCAGCAGCAACCAGAGCAATTATTCTATGAGATGAAGGCATCAGACCCCCCGGGGCACCTCTTCAGACCCTCTCAGCCTCACTGACCCCTTTTCCAGCTCTGCTTGCTGGGTGCTAGCTTCACAGGCAAAACCCAACAGCCGAGGCTCATCCCTTGCCTCCTACCAGGGGACACCGTGAACCCCATTCAGTGCCCACATGGGCATGACTTAGAACGTGGGGGGAATTAATACCTCAGAGGCAAATCTTTGACCCCTGGGAGGAAGGGACTGATGGCGAGATTGTTCTGCTTTCCTCCCTGCCCAGGGACAGTCCTGATTCACAGTTTATCTGGTTTCTCAGAAACACAGGCCTGCCGGTTCAAGCATCAGTCACAGTTAGCAGCAGCCAGCTGGAAACTACATCTCAGCTGGGCTCTCCCTCCGCCTCGTCACTCCTGCCTCCTGGTCCACTCATCCTAAGGGGGAGACAGCCCACGACCTTGGCCCCAGGTTCTGCTTTTGGAAACCCAGGCGGAGGCAACAAACCTGCGCAGGCCTCTCTGGGCTTCTGGCCTCCAGCACGCACCCCCTGAGAGCTGAGAACGCACTCCACCTTCCACCTCCCACGAGCCCCACAGCCAACCCTGAGGTGTCCAGATACTTGCTGAGCCCTGATCACTCTGCCCACCGCTTCCCCAAAGCTCAGCCTTCAGCCCCCATCCCACTGTCCCTGCCTCCTGCTCACCTTCAGTTTCCTGACACTTTCACCTGTGAGCCTCAGCATGCACTGTTCCCTTCACAGGCACACCCTTCCCTTGTAGGCAGAATTCTACTGAGCCTTAAACAGTAGCGATGGCCGTTGGAGAAACAGTAATAACAGTACCAGCTCCTGGGTATTTGAGACGACTGTGGCCAGGACCAGGCTGGGTGTGCCAGTGAATCCGAATTTCCTCAGGAGCTATGTTCCTAGCCCCCACGGTACAGGTGGGGAAGCAGAGACTCTGAAAAGGAAGCCACATGCCAGAGTAGACAGGTTGGCATTGGCAGGTGGGAGCAAGGGAGAGGCAGGTGTCTCCCAGCTCCACGGGCTGGCTCCTCACTGCCCACCCCCAAAGCCAAGTGAAGTGCCCGACCCCATGGCACTTCCCTTGCACCCCACCTGCCCAGAGCAGAGCCCTCAGCTCCTCAGGCTCTCTAAGGACCTCCCTTGGTTAGAGCCCCTGACAAGCGCCCATGTAATTGTTTATGTCTGTGTCTGACACACACACCCACCCCATCCTGAGCTCATCAGTGCCTGGCCTGCTCTGACTCAGCTGTGGGCCCCCAGCGGCCCCAGGGGCTGCTTCGCCTGCAGGAAAGGAGGTGCTGACAGCCACACACCCCCTCCGCACGGGCAGGGCCAGGCCAGCTTCCAGCAGGAGCAGGAGGCCTCCAGGGGCAGCCATGGCACACTGCCCTCTTGGCTGTGTTCTCAGGCACCAGGCCAGGGGCCACCCCTTCCCGTTACATGACTGTGGCTTTTGGTCACACCACGGCCTGTCTTCCTGGCCCCTGCACTGCTACCATGGAGCTGAGGGCCACCTGGTGACATGTGCTTAGAGGTTCACTCAGTCCCTGTCCCAGACCCAGACGGGGATACCACATTTCATACACTCTGCTCTGCCCACAGGCAGCCACACGGCCAGGCCCAGGCCTCTGCGTAATGCCACTTCTCCCATCATGGTTCCAGCCAGTGGCTGTGGGGGAACCAGGGAGGGTCTGTGTGCACACACGCCTCACTCAGTCACTGTGACTCCTCTTGTAAGAGACAAGGAACTGACACATAAAGGCCAAACTTCGAGAAGTGGCCAAGCCAGGGCTCAGACTCAGGCCTCATAACATGGGGACCAGTGCTCTTCCTAGATTACTCAGCAACGTCTCATTCAGCAAATGTTTACTGGGCGCCAACTGCGTGTCAGGCAGCATCCTTGGCTCACAGACACAGGGAGGAGCAGAACAGACGTCTAGAAACCAATCTGAGTGCCCTCCACTCATCAAAGCCCAGAATGTGAGAGGGAGCCAAGCTGGAAGTTCACATCCATGCACCCAAACACTGGGTCTGGCAGGCCCTTGCTCGTGGCCTGTGTACTCTTACTTGCACACAGTGCAAACCTAGCACCCAGACCCGGGCAGTCAAGAAGCAGGAAACGACAAGAGGGTGCGGTGATTGCTGCTGACAAGGAGGAAGATCAGAAATTAGCCTCACAGTGGCCAGTGGGGGCAGGCGGCAGAAAGACGTGGAAACCAGGCCCCGAATCATACTGCTCAGCTGCCTGGGCCATTCTACCCAGGGGCAAATAGCCTAGCCTGCCCACCTCACTGCCCCAAGGCTGCCATGGTACAGTCACTTGTGACTCACGGTCCTGAGTCCTGAAGGCTTCTTATACCCACCACCCATGCAGTAGGAAGACCGAGTCTTTGTGTACAATGTTCTCTCTCTCTTTTTTTTAGCAAGCTTCCTCCCCTATGCCCACCACCCTTGCCAGTAATGTTCTCTTGTCGAATGTTCCCTCCTTGCCCACATCTGCATCTAGAACACTCCTATTCATGGCTCAATGCCCAACTCCAGAGTCTCTTCTGACCCCTCCATTCTCACAGGGCCTGGACTCCTCCCTGGCCCTTGGGGATGCTTTCACAGCCTTCTGTCCATATCTCAGACCTAACACACACCAAATTGTAATTCTGTATCTAGCTGGGGGAGCTCTCCACTTCTATCACATCCCCATTGCCAGAGGTGGCTCAGCTGGTCTGCTTAGCTCAGACATAATTACCTCTGTGCAAGTCTGTCCACTCCTGCAACGATGGGACCCTCCAGGACAGGGACCCCAGGGCTCAGCACACAGTGGGGCTTCAAGAAGGCAGGCAATAGGGCAAAGTGATTGAGAGAAGGACTTTGGAGTCAGAATGCAACTGGAGTCTGAGTCTACCATTTTCTGTGTGACCCTGGCAAGTTCCTTAACCTCTCTGTGCCTATGTCCTCGTCTGTAAAAGGGGAAAGGAATTCCAACCTCACAGGGTTGTTGAGAGGAATAAACTGAAACGATGTACGTGCTTCATTGTTCTGTAAATGCTTGAACAAATATAGGCTATCAAGATGCAACTCAATGATCCTTCCTTCAGGAAGCCCTCCCTGATGTTTCTAGGAAACATGTGACCTTTTCAAGAAAGAGTTTGAAGGGGACAGGAGGGACAATCAGAAGTTTCTGGAGGGGACTGTGGGTGTAGGCATGTGTTCACAGTCGCTCTCTCCTGTCTGGGGTCCATCTCCCTGAGGCAGAAGTGAATGCCTGCTGTCCTTGACTAGAACTTGTAAATAAGGCACCTCGGCACCCTCCCGCTGGTGGTGGGAACCAGGAGGTGCTGAATCCAGACAAAGCCTGGGCTCATGAGTACTGTCTTCCATCCAGTGCTCTCCTGCGCTCCCTCAAGGCCCTGCCAGGGAACTCATGACCCAGCCTCTCCTGCCCTTTCCAAGCTCACTCCAGACATGAGGTCACTCCCAGAAATGCCTGAGGTGAGATGCTAGGGGCCATTCCTCTGCTGCTTGCTCTGAGGCCAGGCCACGCTGGGAAGGTTGCCCAGAAAAGATGGGAGCCTCTTGCCAGGAGAGGGAGCAAGACGGACCCTTTCCTTGCTCTTCCTCATGCCTGCCCGTCTTGTTTGCCCTGCTGAGCCTGCCACATAGTAAGTGCTCAGTCAACAAATGTGGAGTGAATGCATGAACCTGCTATGTGACCAGGGGTGGGAAGGCCACAGGCCCTGGTCCCAAGGACCAACCCACCCACTCCCCAGACAGGAGAGGGAGGCAGATACTTGACTAGACCATTCTGGCTCTTCTGAGATGCTCAGTGGGGGCTCAGCAGAATCCACCAGAGGTGAGCCCCCCCCTTTGTATTCTGGAGTTCCCCGGGGTCCCCCATCTGCTCCCAGCCCCTCTCATTTCCCACCTAAGATGGTCTTCTCACATCAGCAATGAGTGCAGTCCAAGTGTGTACCATGGCCACCAATGGGCTGTGTGACCCTCAAGCAAGTCCCTGCCTCTCTAGGCCTTCGCTAAACCAGCCTCTGGGCCTGGCTCGGACCCCGTCCAGGGCTGGGCAGCCAATAGGGGCCAACGAGGAACTAGAGAAATCCAACCGGAATTGTCAACTGAGCTCCTTGTGTATGTGACTGAGCCAGTGTGGCAACCCTGCAGGACGGCTAAGATTGCCCCATTTTAGAGATGATGTAACTACAGTGCAGCGGTGACCTGCCCAGGGTCATACAGCCAGGAAGTGGTCAGAGCCAGGATCAAATTCTAGTGTCTGACTGGAGGCCGGCCCTCCTGCCCCTCCCTCGGCACCTGCCCCTGCTGGCTGAAGGCCGGACACTACGCTGATCCTGCGGGACTGCTCCAGCTCCCAGCCTTCTCACTGCCCAGGTGCTGGGCCAAGGCCAGCCTGAGGGCGCAGCAGCCTCGACCCGCCCCCACCCAGACCCTGTCAGGCGCTGCGACTCAGACCCGCACAGCAAGAGAATGAACAGCCAAGGCACAGCCTGGCCTGAGGAGTAGCGGGGCTCTGCCCTCAGAGGGGAGATGGGGACAGAGAGGAGTCGTCAAAAAGATGCCACTCAGGGGATCAAGAAGGGTGAGAGCCCTTGTCTGGTGGGGGCGCCATCCCGGGGAGTGGCCACAGCACGAAGAGAGGTGGGGCCCACAGCGCCCTGGGCATCTCAGGCCCGGGGTTCTCCCACAGGGGCCCCGAGACTGCTCCCTAGGGGCGGTGGAAGGGCCCTCATTGGGAGCAGTGTCCCCCCACACCCCTCAATAAACCCAAGACCAGTGCATGAGCCATGCCCTCTGCAGGCCCTGGGGCTCCCAGCTCCCTGGAGCAGGACAGAGGAGCGTTGAGCAGACCCCACCCTGGTGCCCGAGAAGGGGGCAGCTCCTGGGCCTACACACTGGGGTCTGACCCCAGGTGGTCTCGGGACACAGGAGACCCCACACGCTGAGGGAGTGATGACATCATCCATCCGGACTCTGGGTTCAGGAGGGGAAACTGAGGCCCAGAGGAGGCTCGAGTCACAAAGTCAGGGAATGGCAAAGCCCTAGCCGTCCCAGGATGCCCGTTTCCCGGCTCCGAGCCGAATTATTCCCCGTGGGAGCCTCGCGGGTGTCCAAAGCCCCACTGCCTGCCGGTCGGTGATCCTCACCCAGTGGCGTTGCCACCGCCGCCTCCCCGCTGGCGACCGGGGTCCAGGCGCGCCCCTCCCGCTCGCCCACTCACCTGGCACAGCAGGTCGAGGGCGTAGCCGGCGCACGCGGCCCACATGCCGGCGTCCACGCGCGCCGCCAGGGCCACGAAGCGGCTGGCCAGCGCCGCGTCCTGCTCCGGAGCGCAGCAGCCGAAGGCCGAGTACTGCGCGCAGAAGCGCAGCGGCTGTGGCGGCCGGAAGGGAGGCTTGAAGTCCAAGCACTGCGGGTGCGCTGCTGCCCGGAGCGCGCGCAGAGCCAGCAGCGCCAGCAGCGCGCCGGCCCCGGCCCCGCGTCCCGCCATGCCGCCGCCGCCGCCCCGCTCCGCCCCGGCCCGGCCCGGCCCCCAGGGAGCCTCGGGCGGCGCCCTGAGCGCCCGCCTCCCGCCTCGCCAGCACCCTCCCTGGGCACGCCCTGCACGGGGAAGGGGCGCGCCACCCCGCAGGGCCTCCAGTGTGGGGACCTGCCCCGCAAGGTGGCCACCTCTGGTGCGGGACACCCTGGAGGGACTGAAGGAAAAGACACAGCGCCGAACTCGGAGCGCACACGGCGCAGCCTCGGTTCCCGCTGCGCTGATCCGGCAGCCTCTTCCTCCTGGACCCGAAGTCTTTCCAAGTACCACGGCAGTGGCTTGGCCTGGGGCTCCTGGTGGGGGCTGTGTTTCCCGTTTTGCCTGGGACACAGCTTCCTCCCTCGGGCGCTATTTAGCCCAAGAGCCCCGGGAGGGAGTCCTGGACTCTTGGGTTCCAGTCTTACTTCTGACCGGGCCAGGGGAGGAACACAATAGAGCCAGTGGCTGGGAATTCTTAGGGAATTACTTTAAAATAGGGATGCAGTGGTAGGAAGGGCAGGCGTTGTTGCATTGTTGACCCGGGAATCACAAGTAGAAGTGAAACCTTGGCTTGGGGTGGGGAGGGAGGATGGGGCAGCCTCCAGAGTCCACCCTTGGCCCTCACCCCAGGCTTCTTCCCTTTCTTCCCTCCTGAGCCAGCCCAGGATTGCTGGGCCTGCTCCCTCCCACTACTGCACACTCTGGACGGGGCCTGCAGCTCCCCATCCTGCACCCTGGCCCAGCTTCTGCCCTATCCCACCCCTAGGTTATGGGTTCCATCACACAGAGGAGAAAAGGCCCGCGGAGAGTCAGGAGTCTGCCCGACTCACTCAGCAAGCTGAGGCTTGAGAGCCCAAGCTGCTCCATATCTGCTCTGACCCATTAGGAGCTGGGAAGTCATCACCCCTGTACCGCTAATAAGAAAAAAGTTGGATGAACTGAAACTGAAAATCAGTGTCTTTTCTTAGACTGAGTTCTGAGGGTGCCCTCCACCCACCACCCACCCCACGCCCCCAAACCTGGAGAGACAAGCAAATCCAGCTTAGCTGAGATCTGCTCACCGGGAGTAGAAGTTGCTGGAGCCATAAACTAGTAGGGTGGCAAAACAAGGGAATTTTAGCAAATTGCTGGGGGCCAAGCGTATATGACTTTAAGACTGAGAAACTGGGCAGGGGGCTTCACAGTCTAAAGAAGGGTAGCATAGTTTTGTAAGTTTTAACTCTGGGAACCACTCCCCATTCCCAAGACCTCATTAAGGCTCTTGCAGGGGGAGGGAGAACGTTGCCATTGTGACATACACCCACAGTGTTCTTCATAACAAAGGCCACTCTCCAGGGAAAATGGCTTTACCAGAACTTATCCACCCAGAGGGAAGACATTTCCCCAACTCTAGCCCCCTTTATCCTGCCTGTCTTACCTAAAGAAGAGTACCTAAGAAACACTAGTGAATGTCACAGCCCAAGGACACATGATTACAGCACGTTTCTACTCCCAGCTCCTTACTACCATCTCAACAGGTCTCCAGTGTCATAACAAGTTATGACTCCAAGAGCTGTAAGACACACACCCATCTAAGAGTGGTTCTTAGGAAAGCTCAAAGACAAAGGGAAAAATGGGGACTTGAGCGGAATTCGCAGCAGCTAGCTCCTACAGCTGCTGCAGAGATTAAAAACAGTGTGACCCCTAGCCAGATTAACATAAACCCTCACATAATAGCCATCTATTTCAGTTCTGACTTAACAAACGCCATGCTAAATGACAAGAAAAGACACAGTCTGATGAGAAAAAGCATCAGAACCAGACTCAGAGGAGAATAAAGAATTTGGGACTATAAGACTATTAATAAAAAATTACAGCATAAAAAGGTGTGTATTACATGTGCCAGAGTAACCACTAAAATAACTTTTCAAAGAAGTATAATTGATATGCTTAGAAAGGAGGTAAGATGAAATCATATTACTAAATGCTCAGTTAAAACAAGAGAAGGCAGGGTATGCTGGGATAGCTCAACAGGTTGAACGCTTGCCTTGCAACTGTGGGGTCTGGGGATCGAATCCCAGCCCCTGCCCATGCAACCCCATGTTCTGGGACATAACTGGTAACCACCAGGATGGCTCAGCGGTGAAGATTCTTGCCTCCCATTTACCTGGTTCAATTCCCAGCCTGTGTGGCCCCACATCCACTTATATGGAACGAAACCATGTTACAACTAATGATGTACAACTATGGAGACTGCTCTGGGCCCTTCCCCTTCTCTCTCTCTCTCTCTCTCTCTCTCTCTCTCTCACCTCGCAAACAATTAAATAAAATTTTAAAGAACAACAACAAAAGGCGAAAAAGGAAGGAAAAACAAAGAACACGTATAATTAATAGAAAAGTTATACATGTGGTAGATATTAATCCAACTGTAATAATTGCTTTAAATGTGAATGATGAAAATATACCTTCATAAGACATAGACTGTGTTGGTGAGGATGTGGAGAAAAGGGAACCCTGCTACACTGTTTGTGGGATTGTAAATTGGTCCAGCCACTGTGGAAAAGAGTACGCAGGTTCCTCAAAAAATTAAAATTGGAACTACCTAATAATCCAGCAATTCCACTCCTGGGTGTTTATCCAAAGAAATCCAAAAAACTAATTCAAAACATATATGCACCTTTATGTTCATCACAGCATTACTCACAATAGCCAAGATACGGAAACAACCTAAATGCCCATCAATAAATAATTGGGTAAAGAAGCTGTGGTTCATTTATACAATGGAGTATTATGTGGCCATAAAGAAGAATAAAAGTGTACCTTTTGTAGCAACATGGATGGAACTAGAAGATACCATGCTAAGTGAAATAAGTCAGACCGAGAAAGGCAAATACCATGTGACTTCACTTATATGTTGAATCTAAAGAACAAAATAAAAAAGCAATCAAAATAGAAAAAAAAAAATCCTCATGGACACATACAACAGTTTAGTGGTTACTAGAGGGAAAGGGGGAAGAGGCTGGGGAGGTGGGAAAGGGATTAAAATATATGGCAATGGAAAAAAAAACTGACTGCAACACATAGACGATGGAATGTCAAATTATACACCTGGAACCTACGTAATTTTGCTGACCAATATCACCTCAATAGATTTCTTTACAAAAAAAAAAAAAAAAAAAAAGGCTAAGAACACAAACAAGAAAAAGACATAGACTGTCAGAATGGATTAAAAACAAGGCTCTACTAGAGGCTGTTTACAAGAAACCACTTTAAATCTGAAGACTCAGGTTGAAAATAAAGGGATGGAGAAAGATGTACCATGTTACCACTAATCAAAGGAAACCTGGAATTGCTACATTAACTCCAGACAGAGCGAACTAATAATAGAAGCCAGAACCGAGTTCTATCTTCCTGCCAGAGGGCAGGGCCCCTGGCTGTTGAACCCCAAGGGTAGGGTGTCTGTCTGGCACATGCTGGGCATTTCATTGTTTTTATGAACAAATAAACTCAGGAATGGACAAAAGAATGAGTGAGTGAGTGAATGAATGCTCTGATCTTGCTATTTCCATGAGGCCTGAGCTGCTGCCATAGCTGGTAGCCACAGCAGGTGGCCTGAACAATTTCACCAACTGCCTTCTGGAGCCTGGGATGTTTTGTGGGGAAGGACAGTGCCCGGGCAGCAGGGAGGGAGCTGGTCCTTTGAGCCCAGGCACCCTCAGGCCCTGTCTGATGGAAACAGTCAGAAGCCAGGCCTGTGGCTGAAAAAACCTCCCATGTTGTTGCTCAAACATTGGCTTTGTGCTGTCAGCAGACGATTCAGGGCCCACCAAGCCTGCCATCTCGCTCACCTCGCCTGGCATGAGGGGGACACCCAGCCCTGCTGCAGTCTCCCCTCCCTGACCCCATGCAGACCCCTCCCCCACCCTCAGCCCCAGTGTTGCTACTTCTGGAGGAGCGGGAGGAGAAGGGGTGCGACCAGGCCCCTGCTGGCAGCTCTGGATCCCAGCGCATTGATCCTGAGGGCTGCACAGAGGCTTAGGAGCATTGTCCACATTTCCAGGAGCTGAGCAGGCACTGTTGGCTTCCAGAACCAGGACACGCAGGCCAGCAGAACACCCAAAGCTTCTTTCGGCCAGACTGGGTGCCTGTGGGCCGCCATGCACCCGCTCCTTCCTGCAGACCAGACATCTGCTAATTACACGGCCCTTCGTCCCTTCTCCAGAATGATGGGGAAGGAAGGACATGGGGTGGCCTGTTTGCCCACTGGGCCACCTTGCCCTTTCTGTCTCAGGGGAAGCAGCGCAGGCCTCCTGGGGCCACTCAGCCTCAGCGGGAGAAGGTGCTAGGGGTCATCTCACGCACCTGGGGAATGAGTTGGTCACCTGCCACCCTGGTAGCCTGACTACCTGTGTGATGTGGCTCACGGCTAGGTAAGGGGCCTGAGGCCAGCAGAGGGCTTTTATAAACATTCTACACCTACAGAAAAGTACAAAGAAGAGAAGAAAGAACACCTAAAACACACCACCAGACTTTAGCAATGCGAGGATTTGACAACATTTGCTTCAGATGTCTGAAATCTTTTTCAAAATGTGAGGAACTATGAGCCACAGTATGAGAGGCCATGTGGGGTAGTCATCAGGAGCACTGGGTTTGCATCCTGGCTCTTCCACTAACTGGCCCAGCTGTTCCAGGGGATTCAGATGTCAAGTGTTGTCTTCTGACATTCCCCAGGTCTGTTCTGTGGAGTAAGGGGTTCTGGGTACTGTCCTCAGGGGCTGGGGCTACATAGGGTGCCACAGTCAGGTAAGTTTGAGAGATACCATGATCCAGTCCTCTCCTGGAGATCCAAGATGCACCTCTGCTTGCTAAAGGCTCTGAGCAGTCCTGCAGCCAAAGCCTGGTTCATCTATTTGCTTTGATATGACTTCCTGTTTTCCCAGCATTCCTATGAACATTCTAGTCCATTGCCTCGACACACTTCAAAGTCAGGACGCTCAGCTCTCTGTTTCCTTATCTATAAAAAGGAATGGCATTCTCTCCTTGACAGGAGTGGAGAAGAGCTAGGTGGGAAATTCAATGGAAGGGGCCTCCCAGACGGGGGCTGACAGAGGTTGCCCCTGCCCCCAGCTTCTCTAGAGCAGAGGCACCTCCATCCCTGGCCCCAGACAGATGCCCACCCATGCCCTTGCTTAGAAGCTCTGGGGGAGACGTCGACACACCCTGAGCCCTTGAGCATACTTCCCCAGAGCGGCCCGTGGCTGGGAGATTTCCAGGAGCTGACTGTGCAGAGCCTTCTGGGGAGCCCAGCACAGCCGCCTTCTCCTCTTCCCTGGTCCCGGGAGGAATAAATGCCAGCCTTGCTCCTGCTTGCCAGGCTCCCAGAGTTGGGAGCTACAGGACTAGGTTAATCAGACATCCCATTTTAAATGGGACAGAAAACAATGGTAGTGTCCTGTTTCAGATGGTACGTCTGGCCAGCCTAGTCTCTCAGGACCAAATTCAAGGTGTCAGTAGGCTGACCAGATGTACCATTTGAAATTGGACATACCATTGTTTTCTTTTTTTAGTACCATTGTTTTCTGTCCTATTTCAAATAGGACGTCTGGTCAGCCTACATGGGCCCTAACTCCATGCCCAGATTCTCCCTCCCAACTGACACCTTAGGTTCAGATTTGTAGCCTCCAGAACTGCAAAAGAACACATTTCTGTCGTTTCAGTCACCCGGCCTGTGGTATTTTGCAGTCCTAGCAAGCTGAGATAGGATCTCTTGGACCCAGAAGCCCCAGGCCCCTGTTCCCACGTGCCCCCTCCGCGGCTCCGCCCTGCCTGCTTGTTGGCAGGGGTCCTGGGCAGACCCTTCTCCTATCACTGCCCTGGCTCCTCTCTCATCCACAGTGCCATCACCTTCATCTCACTTGATCTTCACAGCAACCTTCTAGGGAAAGTATCATTATTAAGCCCATTTTACAGGTGGGGAAACTGAGGCTTGGGGTGTTGAGGCTGGATGACCGGTCAGATGTATCCAATCAGAACATCCCAAGGCAAGGGCGTGAGCTGCCCATCACCAAGGCATTTCTTTCTTTTTTATTTTTTTTTTAAAGATTTATCCTTACTGTTTTTTTTGACAGACAGAGAGACAGAGAGAAGGGGGAGGGCCCAGAGCAGTCTTCATAGTTGACAGCATTAGTTTTCCATATACCGGTAGTTTCACTCCACAGGTGGGCGCGGGGCTGAGCAGGGCAGGAACTGGGCTGGGAGCCTCCCGCATAGGCCCCGGCAAGAACTGAACTGGGGGCACACCCCAGTTCAGCATATGGGTCTGCCTGGGCCGGGCCCAGGATTTGATCCTCGGGCTCCAGGGCTGCAAAGTGAGCTCTTAACCCGCTGAGCCATCCCAGCTTCCCCCACCAAGGCATTTCTGCAAAGACCAAACAGCAGCAAGTAGAGGGAGAGGATGTGGCACAATGAATTGTGGGCACCGTGAATGGACTGGGGCTCTTGAGTTACAGGGCTTCCTTTCCATTGTCATAAATAGCCACCTGTGCAGTAGGCAAGTCCTGCTTTTGCCAGGGCTTGTACCCAATGGCCTCAGAATCCTGCCCATTGCTACAGCTCTGGAGAAACTGGGCCCTGAGCTCATTGGGGTTTGAAACTGTGGCATGGTTCCTGGCACTCAGGGGATACTCAGCTAATCCTAGACATTCTACAGACACCTTAAACCTCAGGAGAGAGAGGTTAAACCAGGGAGTTATGTTGCAGTCCATGGAGAAAGGGTCTTTCCAGATTGAGAGCTGGCCCATTAGGGGGTAAGCACCCCACCATTGGAGGCATGCAAGTAGATGCTGAGCAGCTGGTGTCAGCGCTGCTGAGATTGGGGCAACATTTGCTCACATCCAAGTTCTTTTCTGCCATTGAATGTCCACACATTTTTAAACCTTTCATGTATTTTTAAGTATAGACACCACTGCTATGTCATTCAAAAACAAAACAAAACAACACACAAAACAACCAGTGAAGATGGCTCCTCCCATCCTGCGCCCCAGCACCCCAGTTCTGCTTGGGGGAAGCCCGGAGCGATCGATGCCAGGCTCTGGCACGATCTTCCAGAGTGTGTGCAGACACCAGCATGCGTACTCTCTCTCTGTTTAAACGAATGCCCATTCTGGTTAGTTTCTCCTTGCCGTCAGCCTCTTGCTTGATTCCCTGACAATGGATGTTCGGCAGCAGCCTGATGATAAGGGGCAGCACCCTCCAGGTGTCCACACCTAGCACACGAGGGTGACGCCCACATCACGGGGCTGTTTCCCTGTTGGCGCCCAGAGAAGCTCCTGGCTGGCGCTGGGCTTCAGGAGAAAGGTCCTAGTCCACCGATATCCTGCAGTGAGCACGCGTCTGTCCCTTGTGGCGGCAGCAACTCTGCAGGCCACCAGGGGGCTCCAAGGAGCTGCCGTGTCCTCCTGGCGGCCACACCAAGTTGGGGAGGTGACCAGGACAACCTGGGGGTGGGGGCGGGAGGGGAGCGCTGGGCTTGGGACTCTGCATCTTGAATTTTCAGAAGTACTGCCTGTTCCTTTTTCCTCTGGCCATCCTCCTTGTCCAGGAAATATGGGGACAAGAAGCAGAGGTCACCTGCGACCCCACTCAGCTCTCCTGGAATGAATAAATGTTTTAAAGCAAGTTTTGTTGTTTTAATTTAGAGAAGACAGAGAGGAAGAGGTTGTTCGTCACATGCAGCCACTGCCCACCTGCCCGGCCATCCCATCCCCTCAGCTCCCGGGCCCCAGTCTGCCTTAGCAACACGCCCTGGGGGACCTCGTGGCGTCTGCTCTGTCCATTTGCCTGTTTCCAAAGGCACCTTGCAAGTCTGCCTCTCCTGCATGTGCCCACACAGGTGGCTCTGTCTGAGTGCTCCTGCTTTCCCAACCCCGTGCCTGCAGAGCCATCCCTTTTGGGCAGCCTGCAGGCCAGCACCCACCGTGTTGGGAGCCCACAGGGCCAGCCCTGGCCTGACACAGGCCCCGGCTGCCCATCCTGAGGCTGCAGACTTGGCCTGTGAGCCCAGAGCTGGGCAGCTGGGTGGGCCGCGTCCCAGAGGCCTGCGATGGTCTGGGACAATTTCCACCTCCCCTTGGTCCCAGCTGGCTGGGCAGATCAGAACAGGACCGAGCCAGAACCCTGACGGGAGCAGGGAAGCCGGGAACCTGTTTGGCAGGCTCCACTGTGGCCTCTCAGCTCCGTGGGAACCAGGAGGCCCAGGGATCACAAACACAGCTTCACCAGCCCAGAGCCAGTGCCCACCTGGGGCCACAGGATGGTCCCAGCAGCATCTGCCATTCAGTTAACACAGTTACTCCAGAGTCAAAATCACCCGCCGCATGGGTCCCGGTGAGCCCACTCCTCCTGCCGCATCACAAACCCTGGCCCTGCTGCAGCTGCCCCCCCGGAGGGACGAGGATGCAGACATTTGCTGAGCACAGGTGTTAGCAGCCTCAGTCCTCACCATGGCCGTGAGCTGGGCACTGCTGTGCAGGTGGAGAATCAGAGCAGCAGGTGAGGTCACTTGCCCAGGGTCACACAGGGAAGAGTAGAGCCCAGCAGACTGGGCCCAGGTCCAGGCCCTTAACCGTCAGGACACGCTGCCTTCTGGAGGAGGGGTGCTTCGCTTAGGGGGGCTGATGGGGGCTGTGCTTTAGATAAACAACCAACGAGTATCTCTGGTTCAGTTCCCACCATGACTCCACTGGGTGCGTCAGCAAATGCATCCGGCAGCAGGTACGTTCGAGGTTGTGCCCAAGTCCAGGATCTGATGGAGGGTGAGGGGAGACCCCACACCACTGACCCAGACCCGCAGAACCAGGCCACACAGTGGGGGCCCCACATCTTCAGCACAGTCTGAGGGCTAGCTGGGACAGGGCCTGCCTAATTGAAGGCCCCAGACAGGTACCTGGCCCCAGGGACAGAGTCCCCCAGCCCTGCCTGCCTGGAGCAGTAATGATCATAATTATAACTATTATTACCATCCTACGGTGGTGATGCTGATAACCGTGGGAGGCTGCTTGGCGTCGTGGTGAGGAGGCCAGACGCTGTGTCGTGGTGAGGAGACCAGACTGGCACACCTGGCCTGCGGACCCGAGGCCAGTGACTTGGCCTTCCTGAGTCTGTTTCCACCTCTGCCAAGTGGGATGAGGTTGCTAAGAGGCGTCAGTGCCTGCGGGCTGCCTGGTGGCAGGGATGGACTCCTGGCCAGCCCTGGGTAGACGGAGCCTGAGCTGCAGCGGGACAGTCTCAATTCTTAACAATTTGTCCTGCGTCCCACGGTGTTTTAAAAAAGTCCCTATTTTTGGAAAGAATGCACGACAAGCTAGGGCACGGCGGGAGATGGACCAAATTTTTAATCAAGAACCCCCTACCCCCTGGTCAATGGTGTCTGGCTTTACCAATGTTAAAATCTGGTCACCTTACACCAGCACCCTGCAGAACCTACAAAGTCCCTGCAGTTGCACCCCCTGTCGGATGAGGGTGTCAGGGCCTGTGATGATGGCCTTCAGCTTGTGGCTTCCACATTTCCTCCTCCAAGTGCCATGCAGTGTCACTAGGTGGTGACTGTCCTCTCTCCAGCTGCCTCTCTGTCACGGAGTGGGCTAGGCTCCCCACTTTAGAGGGAGGGTGACCGAGGTCAGGGGTTGGGGTTCTGAATTTGGCTTCCTCTGTGCAGTTCCTGAACTAGGCTCCTGGGGGATGGGATCATGGCTGCACACGTGACCATGGGGGAACAAGGGAGTCGGGGCTTACGGAGGCCACCAGTCCCATGAACCAGCCTCCACCTGCCTTCTTGCCTCAGATCCCAGGATGCACACACAGGGGACAGTGAGCTGGTCCCGACACTGGCTGCTCGCGGACTCAGAGAAGGACGGGGCTGTCTCTGGATTGGGAGCTGGGGCTGTAAATAAATTCTTAAATCTGCGGGAGTTGATAAGAATGACACTTGTCCTTTATTGAGCTCTGAGCTCTAGCCCAGACACTGTGTCACTGAGTTTGTGTATCTCCTGTCCTTAGGGGTATGTGTGTGGGGGTGGGGGGGTGGGGGGGTGGGTGTGCTACTGCTATTCCATCCACAGATGAGGAGAAGTCCAAGCGCTGAAGTGATTGTTCGGGTCACACACTGATTAGAGGCAGGGCTGCACTAGAACCCAGGGCCGGGTACCCCCAGAACCCCTAGCCTTGTATTATCTCACACTCCAGGGGGCCACTGCCCAAAAAGGAGGAGGAGGAGGGGTTGGGTGAGGGGAGCTAGGTGGAGTCAACTCTGGGCTCGCACTGGGGCCCTGCAAGCACTTGGCAGCCCCCCTCCCCAATTCCAAATTTCTACTCTCTCACCTGGGGGGCTCGGAAACTCAGCCACCTGGCCAGGCTGCCAGATGGACTGAAAGACAATGTGAGGGGTGTCCATCTCGTGCAGTAGGCACTCAAAAGTAAGTTCTCACCTTCCTTTCCCTTGCTAATAAAGCAGAGTGCTCCCTCTCTCAGACAAAACATCTACATTTTAGCAGAAGCCCTGGTCTTAAGAAAGGGCATGCGTGATGGTGGGATTCTACGGGTGTCAGGCAGGACAGCAGCTAGAAAAAGTCTCCATGCTCCTCAAGTCCCAGGAGCAGCATCCTCTGCCCTCCTCCTCGCCAAGTGGAATCACAAATGCATCACATCCAAAACTCACCCAGATTCCCCTGGGCGGAGCTCACGTCACAGTCTTGAGCGAATGGAGAAGGATTTCCCTTAAGGAAGTGTGGTTCTCAGAGCCAGTCTTAAGGGGAAACAGGCTTGCAAAAAAAAAAAAAAAAAAGCAGAACACGGCTGCTGCATCACCATTTCACCTCTATGAAGTGAGACCCACGCACATACTGGCAAGCGCATCATTACAACGAAAATGTCCGTGCCGGCCGGGCTGTGGGACGAGCTCACTTCTGGAGCCAGCATGCTGTCCCCCAGCTCTGGGAGCTGTGGAAAAGAGGACCCGCTTCCAGGCCCAGCACATGCCTCTCCTCTGTCGTGAGGACTTCAGAAGCAGTGCTCCCTCCTGGCGGTTCCCACAGCACGTGGGCAGCTGTCTCTGTTCCCTCCTGTATCCCTAGCCATTACAAGCCCTTGAGGACAGGGACCCGTGGCTCATGCATTCAGCCAGTGAACACCGAGGGTCCACCGTGCACCTGGCACTTTGTGCACATGGCCTGTGGGCTTCACTGCCCCCTTAACGTGGGGAGGAGCCTCCCTGGGCCCACGAGGCTCAGCGAGCTTCAGCCTGGGGTCTTTCCACAGCAGCGCTGCCTCTGCAGGGACGCTGTCTGGCTGGGCTCTGGGTACTCTGGATTCCCAGGGTGTAAAGGGGGTTGGGACAGGCAGGCAGACGAGGCCAGCGCAGTGCGTGGGTGCTATGATCGGGGACCTGGGGGCCTCTGGGAGCCTGACAGGCTGGAGGGGAACAGGGAGAAGGACATCACAAACCTGTGTTCTGATGAGGGAGGCAGCCAGGTGAGGAAGAGGGACAGGGCATCGCAGACAAAGGAACGCTGTGGGCAAAGGCATGGAGGTGTGCCAGGTAATCGCGTGTCTGAGAAGAAGCTCGTTCTGCTGTCCTTGGTGCAGAGTGGGAAATGTGCTCTGAGGAGCAGCGGAGTCAGGGGAGGTCACAACTCCCTGGACAGTGTGGGCCAGGGATGGTGCTTTGAACATCAGTGCCACCTGGAGGAAGAGGGGCCCTGAGAGCGGCTGTGGGTCTCTGTCTGCGGCTGTGGGTCTCTGTCTGCAGCCCTGCCCATGCCCGTGCCCAGCAGTGCCTGCACGGAGCCCTGGGAGGCTTGCTTATCAGATGTGCCAAGGGCAATGCCCCCACGAGAGTGTGGCATTTACAGAAACCTCAGTAGGAGGAACAAGGGACTGAAACCGACAGGAGGGAATTGAACGGGGAGAGCTAGAAGAGCCCACAGTCACTTGTGCAACATGACAAGTTATGGAGGAGGTTTGTTGTTGTTTTCTCCCAAATTGTCTTAAACACGGGCATCTCCTGAGGCTGAGATGGGGCCATGTGCTTCCCGAGCCTGCCCACAGAAGACTCCATGAACGCTCTGTGGTCAGTGGGTGGGTGCCCTGCACCTGCGGGTGTTCTGGCCGGGAGAGTCCTTTGGACGAGGCAGCCAGCACCCCAGCACCAGCGGGGGCCTGACCCAGGACCCCCGCCTACTCCCAACTGGGGTTGGCCTAACTCACAGAAAAGACCCTCATTCTACCCGGGAATAGGCGGTCCACCTGCTCTGAGACCAAAGAGGGCCACGGCCATGGGGTCAGCGGCCGTGGGGTGGGGCTGTGGGGGATTCCCTTCCTGTGGGCAGCCACCCATGCCTGTGGTGAGCTGTGGACAATGGCTGGGACAACTGGCCAAGGGGTGACTCAGGAAGCAAGGTGGCCTGGCACACAGCAGTCTTAATAAATAGTGATGAAGGAGTCAACTGTCTTCAGATCACCAGGCAAGCCACCTTAGCCCCTGCACCTGAGTTTTCTCAGCTGTGAAGTGGGTGTAACACACAGAGCAGGGTAAGTATTGGTCTGGTAGTGACTGAGGGTGGGCACTCAGCCCGTGGACCCCCCCTGCCCCCAGCAAGCCCTCCCGCAATACCTCTGAGAGACAGTCATGCTACCTTAGCTTGTTCACCTCTAGGAACAGAGACCTCCCTGCCTGGGGTTTGAAACACAGCAGCCACTGGCCCTGCCTTTAGAGAACCCGTGGTCTTTGTGGGGGATGCGTGCTGGTGCCAGGTTCTGCAGCACCCACTGGACACCGAGAGGCTGGCCTCCCAGGGCTGAGTCCCCAGGTGTTCCCAGTGGGAGAAGGGCCAGGGTGTCCCACAGGTGGGCCCTGGAGAGGCCTGGCCCACCCTTCTCCTGCAGGGGCAGCAGCCAGGAGCCTGCAAATCCTGAGACCCCAGCCTTCCTGGGGGGAGCCAGGAAGCCAATGCCCCTAAGGTTACTGTTCCCCAGCCCTCCCTCCCCCAGGGAGGGGTCTCTGGGACTCCACCCCCCAGGGGTGAACATTTAAAGGCATGTTTCAGGGACAGTGCAAGGGCTGACCCCTGTCCTCAGCCCATCTGGGTGGGGGAAGGGGCTGTCTTGGGGAGGAGCCCGAGCATCCCCGCCCCCATGACTGAGGCTGTGCTAACCTGGGACAGAAAGGGGACTCTGTGCCCAGACCAAGATCAGTACAGGGACCTCCTCCTCTGGGAGCAGCCAACCGTTCCTATTGGGCAGGTCAGAGGGGCCAGAGGCCCTTTGTCATCTGAAGGGAGGGTGGCACCCTCTGCTCTGGGCTTCCAAGCCTCCTTTCTGGCCTTTCCCAAAGCTGCTGACCAGCCTGCCCCACTGGGTAGCTGGGGGACGATTTTCTCGCTCCTCAACCTCTGAGCAGAAAATCCATCACCCGCTGGCCCAGAAAGATGGCATTGAGTCATGCGGGCCCGGCTTGCTCTGACAGCCGGGAGCCTGGGCTGCTCATTAGCTGGTGCAGGAAAGCGCCACATCCGTCATTTCCCTCCGGAAGTGCCAGGGGGGACTTGCTGGCTGCCCCTCTTTGGAGCCATACTGAGGCCAGTCCTCTCCCTGGGCCCGACGGGGCTAGGTTTGGGAATTGAGGTCAGGAACATGCCCACCCTCCCTCTCAGGGTCCCCACTTCTGGAGAACGTCTGCCAAGGAAACGGGCCAGAAGGCAGACCAGATGTGCACAAGCACATCCCGATGCTTTGCATTGGGGCAGCCCCAGAAACAGCCTCTGTGCAGCAGAGGGGGCCAGCCCAGCACCTGGGCTGGCTGAATGTCACACAGTTGTGAAATAGGGCCAGTGGCAGGGTGTGTATGGTCCTGGACCAGTCCTGAAGCCCCCACGCCAATCGCCCAGCCCCGGCTATATAGACAGATGCCAGGATTCACCCACTGCATTGACAGCGAGACCACGGACACTATGGCTCCATGTGCTGCTGGGCTCTGTGAGTGCCTGTCACCCCTTGTACAGCCTGAGTCTCCTCCCCGTCTGTCCCTGTCCTATAATCACAGGGGGAATTTACATCTGCACTTGTCACCCGGGGCCCCGCGGGCAGGTTTGATGACATCCCAGTGCCTGAGAGCAGTGCAGAGGCTCAGACTGACTGACGTCTCTGCAAGGGTCTTCTAGCCCACGTGCCTGTGTATACAGCCCCGGGGCCAGGAGGGATGTCTCTGCCTCTGAAATTCCAGCGAGACTGCCTCTCCCTGGCTCTTGGGGGTCCTTCTCCTGCCTTCGTAGCAGGGTGCACCTGCCATGGGAGGGGTGTGTCACCTACCCCCACATATACACCTGAACCTCAGCTTCTGGGATCAAAAGGGCATAAATTCCTGCTCCTCCTCACAGACGACTGGGTAGACAGGAGGAAGGAACCTGGAGGACCACTCTGTAAACTGGAAATGACTGTGAAAGATGCGGGGGTGGACTGTGGGGGGGAGGGGCTCGAGCAGGAGGCCTCGCATTTCTAAAAATGCCTGTATCCCTTCCACTTTCACACTTGCCTGATTCTCACATGATCTCATATGAGAAGCGATTGCCTGATTCTGTCTGTGAACAGAGAATCCAGGCAGAAATCCTTTGCTCTCAGACTTTTTATGGCCACTGATGGTTCTGTGGCCTTCTAGCTCCCAGTGTTTCTAGTGGGAAGTTCAATGCCAGGCTTTTAAAAGTATGTATTAACTTAAAAACACATGCAGACAGTTTTAAAAATTAACAAAACTATAAGGCTTATTCAAAAGAAGACTTCTCCTGCCCCATGTCCACCCAATCCCTGCTCCTCAGAGACAATTGCTTCCCATTCTCCTGCCTCACCTCTGTATCCCCCCAAACACTCATCCTGCTCCTGATTGACTCTCTGACTTCTGCTTTTTCACTGCCTTTCTCTTGGAGATCGGGAGGGTTTAGTCCACTTATCCTCCTACCCCCTCACAGGTCATCCCCTCCCCCATCCTCCCAGTAAGGCTATATCCCAATTTTTGGTTAAATCAATATCGTTTACATAGGATACTTTGTAAACATTACAGCCAACTGGGCCACCATATGTCCTGTGACTGTATTTCCTTCCTTGTAGGACTTCTGGGTTTGCCTGGGGATTAATAATTGCCTCCTTGTTTGACTAGTTTGGTTTTCTTTGTACTGGTCACTAACTCACCACCAAGCCCTGATATTCCTCTCAAGACAGCCAGGCCAAGCCCCCAGGGAATCCAGGAGGTGAGCTCTCTTTCTTGGCCAGCTCTTCCAGGAGTCCTCCCTCTCTGTTCCGAAGGGCACTGATGGCTTCTGTTCCCCAAGCCCTCCCCACTCGGGTGTGCCTGGCATCATTGATAGGGGAAAAGACCCCTCTTTAAACCTTCATTTCTTAACCCTTATGCTGTCTTTCCAGTTTCTAGTTTCATCTCTTTCTAATTGAGGAAAGATGGGATTCAGACTGGAATGTCCCCCTTCCACTGTATCAGCTGATTCTATCCCCAAACTAGCTCCTAGGTAAGTAACGAGTTAAGCCAGAGGGCGGGCTGCAGACCCCGAGGGGCTAAGATGAGTTTTTCTTCATAAGGTCACCCTGCATCTATGGTTCTGGGGTCTGTTTTACAAACTAATACTTTTAATGGTATTAGTCAAGTCTATCTCTCCTGGTCTAGGGAGAACTGGGAAATGGCTCATAACCCAGGAAGAGTTCCAATCCATCTCATTTGAAGAACTGAATGAGACCTTCTGGATGGATCTCAAGACATTTCCCTCCCTTTTAGCCTAGTTAGGGTGAGAGTTCCGTGACTCCACAACAGGCAGGGACAATGACCACACTCAGCAGGCAGTAGATACAGAAGAGACCTTCAGCCCCTCAACTTCCCATAGAGATTTAAAGGGGTCACGACTCTGAAGAGGAAGGCTAGGTAGGCAGCTAGTGTAGGGGGATTTCAGGACCCCTCCCATAGAGACCATGCATTGCCAGGGTAGTTACCACCCTGTTCTCTGGAGACCCCACCCCAGATTAAGCCACCCTACAAGGAGATAGAAGGGAAAGACACCTAAAGAAGTGATGTAAAGAACTGCCAATTGGGAGACCCCCCCACCCAAAAGAGTGTTCTCTTTCCCCAAGGAAAGTCAAGAAACACTGCTCTCAGCTCCTATAATCTGCCTTTGGAGCCACCCCCTGTCGCTCCAGGCTCACTTCCATCTCTTGGAAGTGCACTTGTTCTACTTTTCCTTTCAGTAAACCTCTGTCACCCCTGTGCTTTGGCGTCTCTTTATCCTTTATTCAGGAGGCCAAGAACCTGGACACAGCCCCGAGGAGGAGCCCATCGGTAACACCATCACCTGGGGGGGTCCCTATTCCCCCTATTTCACACCTTGTTTTTGTTTCATTCCTAATTTTAGAGACAGGACAGCCGAGAGATCATTTTTTTTAATCTGAAAATGTATTCCTCTACCCCCACATTTGACAGACTAGGTACTGAAGTAGTTTCCATCAGAATGTTGAAGGCTTTGGGCCATGGTCCTCCAGCGTCAGGGTCTCCCGCTCACTTGTCTGTCTATGTCTCTCTGGGTGGCTTAGGCTCTCCTCAGTCTTGGTTGTCTGAGGAGCCAAGTCTTTCTTTCTTTTTTTTTCACTTCTTGGATGCCCTTCCTGTGTTGTGTTGTTGACGTAAGAAATGTCCCAACCTGTAGAGAATTTTTATGAGTTTATTTGAGGCAAACTGGTGGCCTATGTCGGGGAGCAAGATCTCAAATGCTCGGGAGAACAACAGTTTTGCAGCTTCTTTTACTCACTTAAAATTAACGGGGGATGTAAGGGAAGGTGGAGAAAGCAAGGCAGGGATTGGCTTACAGGATAATTGAGATTATATGCTCTCTTGAGCATTAATACCCCGTCAGCAGCATTACTTGTGGTATTTCAAAGGTGTGTTAACCTAGATGCACAAGGAACAATGGACAGGACTGGCTTAAACCCTTTCACTAAAGAAATTCTAGGCCTGGGGTGTGACTGCCCACCATGACCTGCCAGTTAGGAATTTATGATCATATCACCCTGTGAGGTTATTTTCCATATAACTGTTTTTTTCTTCCCTAGTGTCCATCAGTCCCAGATAATTTTTTGGTATTATATCTTTAATACTTTTTCTTTCCCTTCATTTTATTCCATGAGATACAGGCCAAAAAAAAAAAAGGGTCATAGAGTAAACCCAGTGAACTCCAGAATTCCTAGTCCCCTTCCCTATCCCAGGCCACGCAGTTGAGTTTTAACTATTAGGGGAGGGGAAGCCAAGATGGCTCAGCAGGTTAAGTGCTCGCTTTGTAGCCCTGGAGAATGAGAATCGAATCCTGGTCCCGGCCCTTGAGGACCCATATGCTGAACTGGGGTGTGATTCCTGTGTGGGAGGCCCCCAGTTTGGTTCTTGCCCCCAGGTTCAGCCCCTGGCTCAGGGGGGCATGCCTCCCATGCAGGAGGCCCCCAGCCCAGTTCCCGCCCTGCACAGCCCCCGCCCACCTGTGTGGAATGAAAGCATGTTGAAAACTGATGACGTACAACTATGGAGACTGTTCTGGGCCCTCCTCCTTCTCTCTGTCTCTCTCTGCCTCTGTCTCTCTCTGTTTCTGTCAAAAACAATAAAATAAATCTTAAAAAAAATTATTAGGGGAGTTTGGATAACCTTAGAGAAGGATCTCTAAATCCAGATATTTGGGGAGGGCCTGAGCATCTGCATTTCACCAGCTTTCAGGTGATGCTGAGAGTGCTCAGGGCTGAGAACCACAGGGCTGACCTTGTATGGAGGGCCTGGCCAACCACCTCTTTAGCAGGGGCTCTGCGCTCAGGACGCTGAGAGGGAGACTCTCCATCGCAAATGTGCACATCCTGGAGCTGGGTCAGAGCCAGGCCCAGCGTGTTCTTGAGGGGCTCATCCAGTCTGGGCTCTCGCCAGAATCCCACGCCTTGCAGCCTCTCCCCAGCAGAGCCAGGGTGCAGAGAGCCAGATGCTCAGAGAGGACGTGACTTGCCCAGGGCCACCTCGCCGGCAAATATCAGACCAGGGACACAGACTCTAAATCTAGGGCTTTTCTACTTAGTCCAGCGGTTTCCTGTATCATCCATTCATTCAACAAGCACTTGCCGAGTGCTCAGGCTCTGTGCCCGGCAGGTGCTGAATTGAAAGGTGGAGCTAATAGTCTGGTTGTTTCAGTTACTTATGTCATGTCTTCTCTCTGCTCTGCTGTGGGCTCAGCTAGGGGTTGAATTACTGTTATTGCTATTGTTGTGTCAAACAGGAGGGGCAAGCTGGAGGGGGCTGGGCCTGCAGACAGCAGAAGCCACATTAACAATTAAGGTCTTGTCGACTTTCATTCCACCCTGTGCGCATGAAATATTCAAGCAGCAGAGGAGATGGGTCTCGGATCTCTGTGCTGCTGGTTGGGGACCTTGGGCCTAGGGCAGCACCCGAGGCCTGGAATGCAGGGCATGGGGACTGTGGGGCATGGGGACTGTGAGGGGCCAGGCGGGTGTGGCCCACAGGTGCCTGACGCAGGTGGTGTGATGCACACATCCATAGACCACCACTGGGGCCAGGCCCTGGGGATCCCATGGAAGATCCAGCTGGAAGGGGGCAGATGCAAAATGCCCATCACAGGGGGTCTTCCCCAGCCCCATCCTGCCCAGCACAGTGATGCCGCAGAGATATACACAACTGGGTTCCAAGACTGGGGACTGGGACTTGTCACCTGGAGCCAACCCTATAATTATCCTACAAGCAGCACAAATCACATTGCATCAATCTGATAAATATAAGCATTTCAAATAAGTCACAAGTGGGCAAACTGGCCCTACTACTGTTTCTCCTTTTATTGGGCACCGCACATATGAAATTTGGCCTGCGCTTCTCTTGTGCTCTGAGAACCCCGAGGGAGACAAAGTGGGTCATGGAAAGTGCAGGAAGGTCCACCCCACAGAGTGGCAACACCAGTGGTTGGCAAGGACACGTAAAGCACACTCTATACTCTGCTGGCAGGAGTGTGAGCGAGCCCCGCCCCTCTGGAAAGCAGTTTGGTGTCGTCTGGTCACCCTGTCGTCTGGTCTGCTCTGTGCACTGTATGACCCAGCTGTCTTGGCCTACATGTGAGCCAAGTTCAGGCTCACATAATTAAGGACGCGTGTATAAGAATATCCCCAGCAGCATCGCAGGCTATATCAAAAAGACTAGAGACAAATTTTCAACCGGAAAAGAGAAAAGGAAGATAGTATTTTCACGCAGTGGGTATTAGGACAATGGACGTCCTCCCAGGGGCCATTTGGCAAGGTCTGGAGATAGTTTTGGCTTTCACAGCTAGGGGTGGGGGTGCTACTTCCATGCAATGGATAGAGGGCAGGGGTGCTGGTCAGCCTCCCACAGTGCACAGGACAGCCCCCCGCCCCCCCTGCACCCCCACAATATACTTATTCCATCCAAATGTCAACTGTGCTAAGGCTGGAAACCTTGCTGTACTGCTACCCAACGAACGAGCTACATGGATCCACACAGCAGAGGTGCGACAGCATGCTGCAGGCCTCAGAAGCATCACACCGCTTGAATGAAGCTCAAATGCATGCCGATGAAGCAGTCTATTATAACGGGGAGATACAGTACCCTGAATGTACAGGCACAATCAATGCAGCATCGGGATCCTGGTTCCTGGGGGTCAGGGTGGGCTGGGCCAGGCCACCAGGAAGGGCCCTAGGGGTCATTAACAGTGGTGATGACTCCTTCAGCTGGGCCTTGTGCTGTGTCACAGTTACTGGCAAGATGAGCTTGTTCATGAGAAGATGTTTTTAAGTGCACTGAGGTGAGTCACTCCTGTGAAGAACTCCCCCCACTCAGTTTCTCCTGTGGTTCAGCCTCCCTCCCTGCCTTGCTTCTTGGGTAAGGTGACCAGATGTCCCGCTTTTGGTGGGACAGTCCCGATTTTTAACAATTTGTCTTGCGTCTCGCGGCATTTAAAAAAAGTCCTGATTTTTGGAAAGAATGCACGACAAGCTAGGAAACGGCGGGAAATAGACCAAATTTTTAATCAAGAACCCCCTCCCCACCGGTCAATGGTGTCCCGCTTTACCAATGTTAAAATCTGGTTACCTTATCTTGGGGCAACCGTGTAAGGGGGTGTCAGCAGCTCCAGCTGGGGTGAGAGGGGCAGGGAGGGGTGCAGGGACTGAGATCCGCCCCCCCCCCCATTGGACCTTTCTTCTGGCCTCTGGCTGGCCTGGCTTTGCAGCCTCCTCCTTCTCTCCCAGGCTCAGCAGATCCTACACCTCCTGTCTTGTGCTCTGAATGAACAAGTCCCGCCAGGTCTGTCTTCTGCTCTGTGCTCTTTGGTGGCTCCCACCGCCCCCAGGTTAACCTCGAGGAGTTTGCCTGTGACACCAGTGTCTCTGGGCAGCGGTCCTGTGCATTTCTGATTCCTGATCCCCAAGACGGGGCCTGGTATGTCGGTTAACAGTGTGAGTAAATGAGCCCACCCTCCTCCCCCCGGCCTCCCCCTGCTGCCCTCCAGGGGGCGACACCCAGGCAAACTCTCCTGAGGGTGCCCCCAGATCCAGTGAGTTTCCCCACCTACAAACATGGGAGTGGGGACACTTGATCACTAAGTCATGTTCTTGGGGTTCCTCACATTCTGTGTTGCTTCTGATTGAGTGGGTAGGAAGGTAGCCATGAGTAGGAGGAAGGGGGAACAAGGAGTCACCCTCACCTTCCCACGCATAGGCAGCCCAGTAGAGTCACCGACAGCCTGCTGGGAATCCACTGAAGCCAGAAGCTGGAACAAAGACGTGAGCTACAGCAAACACATCAAGACAGGGAGACATGCAAAGCAAGGAGGAAAACAGGAAGAAGGGAAGAGAGGGAGGGTCACCCAATCTGTAGGCTAAAAGGCCAGGGTCCCAGAGACATTGGGCTGCTACCCACCCTCGGGTGGCCCTCTCCATTCTTGGCGTGTACTTGCTTTGCTAGCAAACTTTGATGTCTGCTGTTCACTAGACAGTCTCTTGACTAAATTCTTTCCTTCAAGAAGACAAGAACCCAGGGTGGCTGCCATTTCGGATGACATGCCCATCCCAAAGGGCAGCGCAGGGCCACGCCTGGCATCCTTCGTAGCCCAGTTTGCCAGCAGCAAGCACTGGGTTTCTGGGACAGCCCTGTGCCACTGTTCCTCAGTGTGTGCCTCTGAAAAATGGGCACAATGTCCACACAGGAAGACGGTCCTGGTCCAGAGGGTGGGAGAACGTGGTAGGAGAGGAGGTACCACTCACCTCCCTAGCATTTCGCAAGAGCTCTGCTCGGGCCTCTCCCTGGCTTGGTTACACTGTGGAAAGCCTGAGGCAGGAGAAGTTGGATGTGGACATGGTCCGGGCACAGGGCTGGCTCTCTGTGTCGTAGAACCTGAGTCACAGTGACAGGTCCAGCTTCCCTCTTTGAAAAGGAGCGAGTGGGTGCAGGAGGCAGTAGTCTATGGGGAAAGGAGTGCTCTCAGGCTCCGACGGTCCTGGCTGAGCATCCCAGCTCACTCACTTGCTAGCTGTGTGACCTTGGACAAGTGACTTAACCTGTGCGAACCTCCGTTTACCCACAGTGAGGACTCAACGAGAGTATCTCTGTAAAACCCTAATATGCGCTGGGTGTGTAGGAGTGCTCAGTCAACACTACCCCTTGTTCATATAGTAGTGACAGCCACTTTCCCTTGGGCCCTGATTTCTTGTGGAATCGCAGCCTTTCAGCCCTGCAGGGTGACTTGCCTGTTTCAGGGTTCCTCCCGGAGTGGGATGGGCAAGAAAGGAACCGAAGCTGGTTTCCAGACCTGGTCAGCTGTCAATGCCTCACGAGCCCACAGAAACATCAGCCACCACACAACCCTCCACTGGCCACACCAGAATCCTCAGCCTCGGAACACTGCCCACAAGTTCACCCTCGGTGATCTGAGCTTCGTGGAGACAAACAACCCAGCAGATGGGAATCCGTGAAGGGTTAATGACATCGTCTCCCAGGGCTGTTGAAGCCATCGCATGAGGGCTGGTTTCGAGTGCCTAGCACACACCAGAGCAGGGGAGTGGCAGGTGGTGGTGATTACTATTATGGTAGTTGCTGTTGTTACCTACCAGAGCCCCGGAGGGCCACACCACCTCCCATGGCTCACAGAGCCCGCGGCTACCCGGCTGCACTCGAATGTTCCAGCAGCGAGGCACGGAATACACACACGCCTCACTGCTGCTTACCTTGGTCCTTGGCCTGTGTCATTCCATCCACCTGCAGTATCCTGGCCTCTCCTGCCTCAACAATCTGACAAACTGCTACTCATTCTTCAAGAATCAACTCCAGCGTCACCTCCCCCAGGAAGCTGCTCCCAGCTTAGGATCCTCCCATAACACTGTGTTCTGCATGTCTCTTGTGCTACAATTTACAATGTTCATATGACTGCACGTACGAGTACACATATATGCATCTGTGTATAAAGACTTATGTACTGTTTTTGTGTTTGGTAAACCAGTGGGTGAAATTGGCCTTGGGTAATGAAAGTGACCTTCCTGGGCTCAGTTTCCACCTTCAAAATGAAGGGTTCAGACTCAATTGATCATGGGCTAAAGGGCCATGTATTCACTCAGCAAACACCAGATGGTCCCTGTGCTCAGGGCCCCAGCCACACAGGACAGTGACAGAGCCCATTCCCTTCTCAGTGGGGAGACAGTCACTTACCACCAGTGTGCTCTTATCACAGACCCGGCATTCTGGAATATTTTGTCTACTCTCTGTTATGGTACTGGCTCTCGCCCCCGCAGGCTCTCAAAAACATTCGTGTGGCTTTAAATGAACACATACAGCCCGGGAGACTGGGGGAAAACAATGAGGATGGGTGCTGCACCTTTTTTTAAAAAAAGACCCACAACTACTTCTACTGGGTATCAGGAGGATGAATTACTGTATTAGAGGTCCATGATTTGGCTGTACAGTCCTCACGCCCGAGGGGCTAAAAAAGCAGGCATGTGGCACTTCCGAGATCCTGGCTTGGGGTACAGGGTCTGATGGACTGAGTATTCTAGGGGGCTTGGCACCTCTTGCTGGACCCTGGGGATGTGGGGCCTTTGAAGGGGTGGCTGTGGCTTGGATGGTCCCTCCAGGAGCCTGTCCCAGCTCTGGGGCCTCTCAACCTCCTGCAGTCCTACCCTGCCCTGCCTGAGCCCATGCAGCCACTGTGGGGTGCAGAGACGTCCTCTCAAGCCCCCCCCAGCAGCCTCATCTCTAGCACTCCGTTCTTGCTGTACCAGGGCAATGTTAGGGACACTCCTGTGGGACCCTTGGCCAGGGGACTCTTGGTTCCACAGTCTGGAGATGATGTAAACACACCTCCTCTGGGTGAAGGTTTCATTTTTCTGTCGGAAAGTTTAGCTACAGCTGCCAGCAGGAAAGAACCAGGGGCTGCCAGCCAGGGGAGCCCCCAGGAGCCACACGCAAATGGGGAGGGGCCCCACGAGTGCAGTGTTCACCCTTCCCGAGACTTCTCTATTGAGTCGTGCATCCTGTGCTCACCTCTGGCTCTCCCAGGAGCAGCTCTGTGCACAGGCTTCATTGGGTGGGTGGGTGGGGGGCTTCAGGGAGCTGTTTAGACTGGCTTTCTGGGGTGTGAAAGACCCACAGCCTCCCCACGTGTGGGTGAAAGAAACCCTTTCTCTTTCCAAACCCAAATTCGCTGGGCCAATGGAGCATGGTGCCCCAGGGGCGGATGGGCCCCTCCACCCAGGAGCCAGGAGCTCACTCACCTGGGTGGTGTCTGGGGGAGCTCTCCTCTGGGGATGAACCCTCAAAGCTATAGCCCCGCCCCTCAGGCCCATTCTCTCCCCATCCCCCTCTCCTGAACCTGCAGAGAGGGGTGGATGGGGGGTGCACACCCCCCATCTCCAGGGCCTTCTCCACATATGGTCCAGAGTGAGCCTCTTAAAAGGCAATTGGGTCATGTTGCTTCTGGCTAACCCCCCACTGCTTTCCCAGCTGCCTTAGAATCAGGCATGAGTTGGCCCCTCTGGCCTCATCTCTCACGTCCTATTCCCTGGCCCATTCCCAGCTCCATTAGCCTTCCTTGACTAGGCCACTAACAGGCACCTGGTTTGCCTTTCCCCCCTTATCTTTGACCTTCTTTTCGCTCAGCTTTCAGATTAGATGCACCTCCTCAGAGGTCCTCCCTGCCCAGGGATCTAAACTAACTGATTATCACTGTCTGTGACAGCAGCTTGACTTAATCTCCTGCACAGTACTTATTATAGTATCACAGTCATCTAATTTGTCTGTCTTCTCTCCGTCTCTCTCCCCAGAGTGCAGTTACCCCAGAGGGCAGTGGCCGCAGCTGTCCTCCGCTGCAGAACCCCCGGGGTTCTAGAACAGGCCTGGCCTAGAGTAGGCATACTCGGTGGTCGGGTGAATGGCGGAGCAACTGTCAATGGGGACAGCAGGCCCTAGCCGCTCACGGTCGAGTGCGCGGGTTTTATCTCGTTGCAGGTCCCGGGGGACCGACACCCTCTCTGCTGGGCTCACAGCAAATGCGCTGTAAATGCGCTTCTGGGACACGAGGATAACAAGACAAGACTCACAGGCTGCGGGAAGGGGCGAGGCTGCCGGTGGGGAGGAGGTTCTGCGGCGGGCTCAGCGCCCTGCGACCTCGGTGTTAAGGCCCCAGACCTTCCTCCACCTCCCCAGTGGTCTTCACCTCGCGAATCGCAGATTCTCCCTGGAGTTCCAGGGAGTGCGGGGTGCGGTTCTCTGAGTGCCCCTTAGGGTGGGGCCGCGGGGGTGGGGTGGGGTGGGGTGGGGGCCACGTTCCTGGCGTCCTAACACCCTCGGGGCAGGGAAGACGGCACGGGACACGGCTGGCGTGGGCATGGCCCACCCGGTGCGCAGACGAGGGAGCCACAGACGCAGCCCCTCTGCGCGCTCCGGCAGGGGACCAGGGTGCACATGGGGGCGAAGGAGCAGGGGGCTGGGTAGGGGACAAAGAGCCGCCCTGCCGCCGGGAGAGCGACCCCTGTGTCACAGTCCTATTATTCGTCGTATCTCAGACTACGCCGGACTCTGGTGCCCGGGAGCGGTGTGGGGAGAAGGGACGCTGTATTCCCGGTCGTGGGTGTTTCTTGGGGGCGGGAGACAAGGGCCCGGGGACGGCTCAGCGCGCATATCCGCGCGTCTCCTTTAAGGGAAGCCCGGCCCTACCTTTCCCACCGTCGCCCTCCCCGCACCGTACCTGCATTTTAAAAGCGCCCTGGAGCCCTGGGATTGGCCCAGGCCGCGTCCTCGGGCGCAGAAACTTGAACCGCCGGGGGGAGGGGGAACGTTGAAAGCCCAGAGGCCGGACTGTACCATCTCCCCGGCGTCCCCCGCGCGCGCCCCGCCCCCCCCACACACCCCCGGAGAGACCCAATCGCACGAGCGGGAGGGCGGGGCCGCGCCTCGAGCGCGTCTCTGGCGGGGAGACGGGCGGGCGGGCGCACAGCGCTGGGGGACGACGGGGCTCGGCCGTGTCTCTGCCCGCCCTCTCGTTTCCCCGGAGGCGGGGTCGGGCCGCGGCGCCCCGCCCTCCCGCCCGGAGTGGGCGGGGCGGCCGGGGCGCCGGGAGCTGGGCGGGGGGCGGGCCTCAGCCTGCTTCGCCTGAGCCCGGAGAGAGCCCGGAGAGCACCCGGCTCCGCGGCCGCCGACGCAGCAGCCGTCCTCGCTCGGCCAGCCGCGAGACGCGCGGGTTCCCGGCGGTCCAGGGCGGGCGCTGCGTGAGGACGCGCGAGGCGGCGCGGGGCGGGCCGCACGCGCCCCCCGCCGCCCCCCGCCCGCGCGCGCACCGGCCCAGCGCGCAGCCCCGGCGCGGGGAGCGCCGGCCGGGCCAGGGCGCGGGCGATGCCGCGGTGACGGCCCCCGCCATGGCGAAGCCCCCGGCGGCGGGGGCGGCGGCGGCGGCGTCGGAGGAGCTGAGCCAGGTGCCGGACGAGGAGCTGCTGCGCTGGAGCAAGGAGGAGCTGGCGCGGCGGCTGCGGCGAGCCGAGGGTGAGAAGGTGGGCCTCATGCTGGAGCACGGCGGCCTGATGCGCGACGTGAACCGGAGGCTGCAGCAGCACCTGCTGGAGATCCGCGGCCTCAAGGACGTGAACCAGCGGCTGCAGGACGACAACCAGGAGCTGCGCGAGCTCTGCTGCTTCCTCGACGACGACCGGCAGAAGGGGCGCAAGCTAGCGCGCGAGTGGCAGCGCTTCGGGCGCCACGCGGCCGGCGCCGTGTGGCACGAGGTAGCCCGCTCGCAGCAGAAGCTGCGCGAGCTTGAGACGCGCCAGGAGGCTCTGCTGCGCGAAAACCTGGAGCTCAAGGAGCTGGTGCTACTGCTGGACGAGGAGCGCGCGGCGCTGGCGGGGGGCGCAGGCGGCGGCGGCGGCGGCGGCGGCGGCGGCGGCGCTGGCTCCCGCAGCTCCATCGACAGCCAGGCCAGCCTGAGCGGGCCCCTGGCGGGCGGCGCGGCGGGCACGGGGGCCCGCGATGTGGGCGACGGCAGCAGCACGTCGAGCGCGGGCAGCGGCGGCAGCCCGGACCACCACCACCACGTGCCACCCCCGCTGCTGCCTCCCGGGCCACACAAAGCCCCCGACGGCAAAGCTGTGGCCACGCATAGGTCCCTGGACGACCTGTCGGCGCCACCGCACCACCGAAGCATCCCCAATGGCCTGCACGGTAAGGACCGCACTGGCGGGACAGCGCGGGTCACAGCCCCTTCCTCCGCGGGCGTCCGCCACTTCAGAGCGCTCCTCCCGCTGACGTCCAGACTGTGGGCAGGGAGATCCCATGCCCACTCGCAGTAGGGCTTTGGGTTGGTGTTTTTCTGGTTACATGATGGAGGCGTGCCCCTGCCCAGCTTCTAAGCCGCAGTGGCCAGGACCCGCCAAGACCCCAGAAAAGTTTTTCTCCTGCGGAGTTATCAGTATGAGTGCCCCCGCATGGCAGGGCTGGCTGGGGTCACCTCATCCCAGCTTGGAGATCCTTGTCCCCGAGCGGGAAGCTCTTCATGGAGCGGGGGCGTGGGGGGAAGCCCTTTTAGCACGAGTGAATTTTCTCTCTTATTGGGAGCAAGGGCTGTCTCCAACTGAAGCTCCATCCACGTGTGTGCCGGGGCTGGGATTCCGCCTGGATCCCCTCTTGCTGCCTGCGGTCTGGGAAGGAGCTCTGGCAGCTGGGCCAGAGGATGAGGCCAAGCGCCTTCCTGGTTTGCTGTGAGTCCTGCGCCGGCTCTTAATTTTCCAGAGGGACATTTGTGCTAGGAGTGGATCCTGGCCCTTTTTCCTCTGTATGCCTCAGTTTCCTTGACTGTAGAATGGGAGATGGTGATCCCTACCTCTGGGATCTGAGGTGGAGAGAAAGCCCCTGAAGGGACTTGTGAACTGTTGGTAGTGTTTCAGGAAGTATCATGGTGGTAGGTGGCCAGGGTGTGGGTGGGAGGACCTTTGGCCCCAAGAAAGCTCAGCTACTGTCTTGCAGGCCTGTGTCACTGACTGTTGGGCCCAGTGCAGGGAGCTCCCAGCATGGGTCCTATGGAGCAGAGCAGTGGGGCCCCTTCCCAGCCCCTCTGATTATTTGCCCTCCTCCCTGCTGCCAACCCCTTCCTTTCCTGCCTCCCTGTCCTTCCCCATTTTGGTGGCTTGGCTCCCCGTTTTGCTGACAATTGCTGCTACCTGAACTGTTTGCCCGAAGGTGGAGATTAAACCGCCCTTTCTAGTTCTTTGACAGGCTTTCCTAATTCAGGGAAAAAATGTTCCTAGGCCTTAAATGACAGCTCTTCCCCAGAGTGACAGCCTGAGCAGGGAGGGACCTCTCTCTTTGGTTTGGTGGCCAAGTGGCCTGTGCAGGTGCCTTAGGGTGGGGTCTGGGGTGGGAACTGAACCCAGGAGGTCAGGTGGTAATTAGTGTAGCACAGTTTTTCCTTTATTTACCTTTCCAGCCTGTGAGTTCAGGGCAGGACTGGGTTGAGAGGGATATTTTGTTACTGATTAGCAATCTGCAACTACAACTTGGGTTACTTTTTGTAACTCTGTATTCACCCCCTACCTCCCACCACAGGCTTCTTAAGGCCAGTGGCAGTAGCTCAGAATTAAGATGGTTTAATATGTTGGGGTTTCAGGGTCTGGGGAATGAGGAATCCCAGGGCCAGCCTCTCTGGGCTTGCCTTCTGGAGAGCTTTGGGGGGGGGGGTCAGATATCTGGACCTCGGTTTCCCCAAGTGCAATACGAAGGAGGGGCTGCTGCAGTCCCGTGGCTGGGAAATGAAGTGTTTTCAGCTGCGTCATTGTCAATACCTTGTGAGAGTGGTTCTCTGCAGGGCACTGACATGCTTGAGTGTCCTAGCATATTTGCAGGCAAGTTCTGTCACCTTTTGGACAAGGGGACTCGAACTCTGGCTGTGTGTCAGTTGCAGCAGCCAGGATGCAGAAGTGGAGGACCTGAGGGTTTCCACCCCTCGGGGGTAGGGGGTGAGGTATAGGGTCTCCTCAACAAAATGTACCCACCTCCCCCCAAGCCCCCTCTCAGACTTTGTGGTGGCAAAGCTGTGTTTTGAGGTGAAATAAAAATTCAGCATCGTTATCACAGATTTCAGTGTACAGACAGGGTTGCTGCTGTTTATTTTTGTCTCCTAAAATCATGGGTGGCCTTGAGATGTTCTCCCAACAATATGAACAGGATGCCTGGGAATAAGGGAAGGTCCTTCTTTTAGAAATGCCTTCTCTGTCCTTGGACCTGTGTTTTCAGTTGAGTGAAAAGCAGGGGAAGCCGGGATGGCTCAGTGGGTTAAGCGCTCACTTTGCAGCCCTGGAGCCCGAGGATCGAATCCCAGCCCCGGCCCATGTGGACCCATATGCTGAACTGGGGAGTGTCCCCAGTTCAGTTCTCACTGGGGCGAGACCCCGGCCCAGTTCCTGCCCTGTGGAATGAAACTATGTGGAAAAACCAATGATGTACAACTATGGAGACTGTTCTGGGCCCTCCCCCTTCTCTCTGTCTATGTATCTCTCTCTCTCAAAAACAATAGAAATAAATCTTTAAAAAAAAAAAAAAAAGCAGGCAGTAGATGAGACAAATACTGAGCCTCAGCCCAAGTTGGGGAGAAAGTGGAGTGAAGCTTGGGGCTTGTGCTTGTGGACCTGGCCTCTCAGTTCATCCTCCCAGGAGCCCTGGGAAGTCGTGTTATCCCCATTTTACAGATGAGCAAGTGGGGGCCCAGGGGTTCTGAGCCTTGCCTGGGACAGCAGCTGAGGCTGGCAGGGTCTCAGTTCCAGTTGCCTGGGTGGGGCTGTGCGGGTCCTCTGCTGCTTGGAGGGGGAACTGGTTGGCATCTCTGGCCTGTTATCATGCCGGCTGATACTGTCCATCAGCAGACATCAGTGCTCCCTGTCCTTGATTCCTGACTCAGGTTTGCCCTTGTTATCCCATCCTGGAAAGTGTCACTTCGTTACCTGTCGCCACTGAGCAGATGGTTGAAAACCCCATCACCCTGAAGGGTCAGGCTGCCTTGGGTTCGAATCCCTGCTCCTCTCAGCAAGTTACTTAAGTTCGAAGAGCCTGTCTCTGCCCATCTGTAAAGTGTCACTCGGTGGTGCTCTCTTTATCCACGAGCCCTCAAGAGAGGTCAGATTCTGCACCCTGTAGGTCTCAGTGGTTGTCAGAATCCTTGTCATAAATATCTCTGCCAAGGCTCCTCTTGAAGAACTGTAGGGGCCCCTTTGGGGGCTTGCCCAACAGACCGCAGTGTTTGTTCTCACTACAGCTTTGCTGTTCAGACAGCTTGTCTGAATGGTGGTGTCTGAGCCTGTGTCTGGCTGCACCTGTCAGTGTGCTCTGGGAACGGTGGCCCTGTGGTCCTCTCTTGGGAGCTGTGGGGTACCTGCAGCTGGCGGGGTGCCTTGGGAAGCCCCCAGGAGACTGTGGTGGGAGGTGGCCCATCTGTATTCAACGCAGCCCTTGGCTGGGCTGGGCTGGGCTAGGCTGGCTGGCCTCCGAATGTGAATGCAAATAGACCTTTCTCCCCCTCCGTTTTTGACGGAGGACTGGACTGGGTGCTCTTTGCTCTAATCCAGTGGGGCAAACTGAGGCAGGTGAACCCCTTGAACGGATAGGATTTTCAAACAAAAGCATTTCCTGCAATTTCTCCCCTGCCCTTCCCCCACCCTGCGCTCCCCTCCCCATGCCCTCCCCCCACCGCAGGGGCCCACTCCCCTTTAGCTAACCTAGGGGACCAGAACCTCAAGCAAGCCTCTGTGTGACCCTCTTTACTTTTAAAAGTTCGGATTAAAAATGTGAACTTCTGAAAATAAGATGGGTTTGTTCTGCTGCGTGTGTTTTGGTTGGTTTAAGGGAGGGTGGAGCGAGGGTGGTCTGGGCCTTTAAAAAAAGACAGAGCTGCTGGTCCTGAATAGGCCTTTCACGAGGGGCCTCCCAGCTCAGGGCCTCCCCGGACTGGCTAATAAGGAGGCTTTTCCTAAACCCAGCCAAGCCCGGAGCAAAGGTCGGTGAAGACAATGGCGCGGGTTAGATTAGCCTTCCCACCCCTTCCCCAGCCTGACCCTGACCAGCCATCAACAGCCTTGAGGTGCTGGCCCTGCACCAAAGGAGGGCTGGCCCTACCTTGCGGGCAGGTAATCCATGCTGGGCCAGGGTGTGCCCAGCACTTCACAGTTTACCACAGAGCTCCCCAGCCCCAACGCCATTCTGTTCAGAGCTCCCAAATGGTCCCATATCACAGATGCAGAAACTGAAGCTTGGAGGTGGGCGGTGGCAGCTTGCTCTGGGCCCAAGGGGCTGGTGTGTGGGGGTCTGGGATCAGTCTTGAGTCTCCTGTGTCACAGTCAGCCAGGTGCCCCATGCCTGCTGCCCCTCTGGCTCCATGGGACTGGGAAGGCCTCGCAGAGCTTGGTCCTCAGCAGGACCCCAGGACAGAGAGGGAGGGAGCCCCAGGCGCGGGACCTGTGTGGCAAAGGTGTAGCACCTCTTCTCCAGAAACGGGACCCTGAGCTGCATCTGGGCCTCCTGCATCCTTGTAAGAAGCAACACAGGTAGGAGACAAGGTGGGCACTGGGAGTCCTCACTTCTCTGCCAGGCTGGCTGCCTGTGCTGTGGGGACCACCATACCCCTCCCTGTGGTGTGGCCAGGCCTCTGAGCTCCCGGGACAAAAACTTGGTTTTATACTGTCCCCAGAGCAGCATGCGTAACACAGAAATCCTCCATGGCTCACCATCTGTGTGTCCCTACCGTGCTTGTCACATCACCAGCACGGAGAATTGCAGGCCTGGGACCTCAGGCGAGGTCCAGAACCTGGGGACCTCTGTTTTCTCATCTGCAAAGTGGGAAGCCATTACCAGCCTTTGAGTGGAGGGGAGTGGAAACCGGGAGGGTGGCTGTCCCCAACACACCCCCAGGCTGGAGTGCTCAGGGCGGGGTGAGCTTAGGGGCACTGCAGCCCGCTGGTGGGGGCTCTGGCTTCAGGTCAGACACTGGGGTGGGGGGGGTCTGGCCTTGCCACCTGCTGTGCATGGTGGCAGCTCCCTGACCAACTAAGACTCAGTTTCCTGAGCTATGTCCTGGGGATAATAATACCTTGGTCCTAGAGCTGGGCCTTGAAGGTTTCAGTGACCTCCACTGTCACCTGGACACCTGCAGACTTGCCTTCTGGCGTGGGTATGGGGGACCCCGTGACAGATGCGTTTGAGGGAGCCCTCCTGTCTGCCCTGTGTCTGAGCCAGGTGAGGCCCTGTCCCGTTGAAGGGCAGGTTGGCGGGCCTGCCCCTGGCCCCTGTCTGCCTCTTTGTGACGTCTGACCTCTGAGGTCAGGCAGTCCTGAACTGTTGGGGGGCTCAGGTAGGGCAGCACCTGTGGGTCCACACACTCTGCAGTTTCACTCTGTGCCCGCTTGCAGCACAGTCACCACCACGCCTGCTGTGCCCATGCCAGGGCCCAGGACCCGTGGAGGGACCCAGCTGTCAGACTGCAGAGCTGGGAACTAGGTGGTTCCCATCTCCTTGGGTCGTGATGAGGGGGACCCCAATGGCTTCCCCAAAGGCTTGGCAACTGAGGAGCAAGGGACATGCTGCTCCCTTGATTAGGAAAGGTCAGGAATTGCCCTCCTCCTAGCAAGCGCCCAGACCCTGTCACTGTGACCTGCTGCTGTCCCCGGCCTGCACGGGCCGTGGGGGCAGGTGGGTGAGGGTTGGCCACAGGTCTGGAGCTGGGTGCCATGCTGATGGCTGCCGGCCCTTGCACAAGTCGCCAGTGGTCTCCAGCCCACTGGGAGCAGGGCGGAAAGCCCAGGGGTTGTAGTGATGTGTCCGTGTAGGTGTTGAGCGGGAGGTGGGGAGCGTCTCACTCAAGCCCAGACCAGTGGCCCTGGGTTGCAGCGAGGGTGTTCCCCGCCCTCCTTCCTGCTTCCCCCTGGGCCAGAGGCCTTGGCCATTCGTCATTTGTTGTTTCCTGAATTCGGAGCCTGGCTTCTGTGTTCTCTGCTGCAGGGCGGGTGCTTCTTAGAGTTTTACTGGAGGGTCTCCCCTCCTTCACTCTGGGAGAGCCATTGTTAAGTGCACGGGCATCTGCGACTGATGGTATCTCCGAGTGGAGGAAGTGCCCGGCTGCCGGAAATCCTCAGGAACTGTCCGGAGCCCTGCAGGCACTGAGAGGAGCCTGTGAGGGAGGGGACATGCCCCAGGCCCGGGCTACACGGGTGCTGGAGCCCCGCAGACATCTCCCAGGGGCCCTCCGTCTGCCGTCTCCGTCCTCCTCGGAGGTTGTGCAGCCCTGGCCTGGTCCTTGTGACTTGGCAGAGGGGCAGGTTCCCAGAATGTCTGCTGGGTAGAACCAGACGTGCCTGGGAGCACTCTGGGGTTTTATATCACTGGCTTCTCATGACTGGGAAGAGCTGTGCTGAGCCCCACGGGAATCCCCGCCTTAGGGTAGTGAGGCAGGTCCCACAGGTCAGTGGGGGTGGGAGTGGAGGCCGGGTCAGGAGCTCCCGTCCATGTGACCCTGGAGCCTGCATGCGCCTGGGTGACCTGTCTTCCCGTATGCCTGTCATTTCCTTCACTCTCAGAAGCACCCTGGTTTATCTGATAGCTGGAGTTGGGAGGTGAGACAGGCCTGGAAGGTGCAGAAGGAAGGAGAGAGCAGGACGGCTGGGCGTGGGTCCCAGGCACATGGTGGACATCACACCCACACATCTGCCTCAGTGGGGAGGCTGGGAATCAGTGGGTGGGGATGGGGCAGGGGGGGGTATCTGTGTAGCTCCTCCCACTGTGTCTGCGTCTCCCCCTAAAGTCCTGGGGTTCGGCTTTTCTAGCCGTGGGCACTTCCTGCTATGGCCTTTTCTGTTCTTAGTTAAAAAAAAAATTTTTTTTAATTTAATTTTATTTATTTATTTATTTTATTTATTTATTTTGACAGAGGAGAGAGAGAGAGAGGGAGGGAGAGATACAGAGACAGAGAGAGAACTGAACTAGGGGAGCTCCCAGTTCAGCATATGGTTCCACACCGGCCGGGGCCAGGTTTCGATCCTCGGTCCCCGGCGCTGCAAAGTGAGCGCCTAACCCACTGAGCCATCCCGGCTTCCCCAAAATTATTTTTAAGGTTTATTTTTTATTGTTTTTGATAGAGACAGAAAAACAGAAATGGGGTGGGGGGGAGCCCAGAGCAGTCTCCATAGTTGTACGTCATCAGTTTTCAACATGATTTTGTTCCACACGGGTGGGGAGGGGGCTGTGCAGGGCAGGAACTGGGTGGGAGGCCCCCACCCCCGGGCCCTCACAGGCCAGGGCTGGGATTCAGTCTTCTGTCCCTGGGGCTGCAAAGCAAGTGCTTAATCCACTGAGCCATCCCGGCTTCCCCAATATTTTTAATTATTATTTTAAAATTTATTTTTGGGGGAAGCCGGGATGGCTCAGTGGGTTAAGTACTCACTTTGCAGCCCCAGGGACTGCGGATCGAATCCCGGCCCTGGCCCATGTGGACCCATATGCTGAACTGGGGAGTTCCCCCAGTTCAGTTGACCCTGGCCCAGTTCCTGCCCTGTGCAGTCCCGCGCGCACCTGTGAAATGAAATTATGTGGAAAAATCAATGATATGCGACTATGCAGACTGCTCTGGGCCCTTCCCCTTCTCTCTCTCTCTCTCTGTCTCTGTCAAAAACAATAAAAATAAATCTTAAAAAAAAATATTTTTTTCAATTGTAGTTGAAAAACACCATGTTGTGTGTGTATATATATATATTTCAGGTGTATGGCCTAGTGGTTAGACATTTATACACCTTACAAAGTCACCACCCTGGTAAGTCTAGTGCCCATCTGAAATGTGTGGTTATAACATTACAGTATTACTGACTGTTCCCCGTGCTGTACCATGCATCCCTGTGACTGTTCTGATAACTGGCATTTGTATGTCTAAGTCCCCTCCACTCTTTTGCCCATATGCTGTGGCCTTTCTTTTTCTAAGGTTTATTTTTATTTTTTTTGTTTTTGACAGAGAGAGAGAGAGAGACAGAGAGAGAAACACAGAGAGACAGAGAGAAGGGGGAGGGCTGAGAGCAGTCTCCATAGTACAACCTCCTGCATGGGAGGCACTCCCCTGCGAGCTGGGGGCCTCCCACATGGGAAGCTCACCCAGGCGAGAACCGAACTGAGGCCACACCTCAGTTCAGCAAATGGGTCCACACGGGCCAGGGCCAGGATTCGATCCTTGGACCCCAGGGCTGCAAGAGTAGTGCTCAACCCACTGAGCCATCCCGGCTTCCTGTGCTATAGCCTTTCTGATGGGCTTTTCCAAGGGGCTCCAAAGCTGTCTGTTGGGGGCCCATTCAGAAAGTGGGTCATTTATATAGCTTGTCCCCTCCCTTTCTCCCGTTCCCCACAGAGTAGCTGCACAGATGAATTATTTGCTGGGCCTGAGAGTGGTCATGTCAGCTGACATGGTCCCCACATCTGGGGTTTTGTGGGTGCAGTCGGGCTACCCAGCACTGTGGGTTGGACAGTACAGACAGAACCGGCAGCTTCAGCCCATTTGTGACCTGACCTCATGCAAGTCCCAACCTCCCTCTGGGCCTCCATTTTCCCATCTGTAAAATAGGCATCTTTCCGGGCTGTGCCGAGGGTCCCAGAGATCCTGGAATTCTGCGGCCCCTTGACTCAGAGTTCCTGGGCGGGAACCAACAGGCAGGGCCTCTTTAGTGATTAAGGGGAAACAGGGAAGGGGGCTGTGAAGGTTACCACCTGCCCATCCTGGCTCTCGTCGGTCACATTTGTGGTCCTCAGCGTGGGCAGGTCTCAGGATTGAGCTCAGAGGTGGAGTGGCTGTCCCGTGGGTGCTGCTCTGTCCAGCATGAGCGGAGGCTGAGACACCTACCTGGCGGGCCTGTCCTGGTCAGGGCTGTGGTGGAATTACCTGCCTCTGCCACCTGATCACCCCTTACAGGACCAGGTAACAGTGTTAGAGGACAGCACCGAGTACCCGTTCCCTGGTGTGGGGTTTGCCCAGGACAAGGCCACCTGTTCTGGACCCGAGGTTCTCCATTTGCCGTCCTTCTCTCCCCCCGACCATAACCTTCTTCAGGGCAAGGTCCAGTCTTCCTGGCACTTAGTAGGTGCTCGGTGACTATAGGGATGAGAACTGGGTGGGTGAGAACCTGGTGGTGATGCACCCTCCCTCTTGACGTTTAAAACCTGACACTGGTCAGTCCACGCTGGCCACCTGCCCTTCCTTTTGCATGTGCTCCGTTTGTCACCAAATGGCCTCCAGCTATTAACAAGAAAAGCCACAAACCTCCCCCCAGAGGTGGTGACTTTCCCATTCCCCTCTTTCCCTGTTACCCCTTAATCACTAGAAAACACACACCTGCGTTTATCGTGATTCCTGACCTCAGCTATCTACCGTATGGGAGACCATTCGGGAACTAAGAATGCCAGTGTCTGCAATGAGCCCCCAGAGATGGACCCTGTTAGTCCCGTGGTTGTAGAAGCTCCCTGGGGTCCCTGGGGGTGGCCAGAGGTCTGTGGGAAGCTCTGGCAGAAAAGCCTTGGGGTCGTCTGGGAGCAAGGACTCTGTCCCACATGGAGACACTGCAGCCTGGCTGGCCCCGCGGGGAGGCTGGTGTCAGTCTGCATTAGCGGCAAGGGAGAAGTGGGTCGTTTGTGTTGTCCCCTTGCCGACCTTTGCAGCGTGGATGCCCAGGGAGCTAGATGGCTTTGCTGCGCCCAGCCCAGCTGCCTGGGTGGAAAGCTGGGTTTGAATGTGGCCTGGCCCTTCCCCAGCACCTACCCCAGCCTCAGACAAGCCCTCTGGCTCCCCCTCCCCGACTGCCAGAGCTGCCAGCTAGGCCCGCCTTCGCCAGCCCCGTTGTGAGGTGCTGGGCCAGCCAGACAGTCAGGGTGGGCGTCTTTTTAGGCGGCATTCAAGGGGACAGTTGTGAGCAGGACCGGTGGCACTGAGACAGCAGCTATGCAGAAGAGTCGACCCATTTCCAAAAATAGCCCGTGCACTGTCAGGGGAAGTGTCTCTTTGTCTCCCCCAATCTGCCTTCCCGTTGGCTCCCGGCTGTAAGGCAAGGAGGCTCACTCTTGTCTTGGAATCAGAGGCTCCAGAACACCTTCCCCCACCCCCCACAAGGGCCCGATTGTGTGCGGGCCCTGAATGCGCCCACTGTCACCGGTCGCTGCAGCGCAGCTCCTGTCCCTAATGAGCCCGCTCTGGGAGTGGCCCTTTGTCGTGGGTTCCGGCTACACTGCCCGCGCTGGGCTCTCAGAAGGCTCACTTTCCCAGCTGCTTCACGGCCCTGTGGTGGGGAGGACAATGGGAAGCTCCCTCCCTGCCCTTTCTCCTTTTTCTGTGTTTTCCATATTTTCTGGAATGTGCACACCCCACTTTTACACAGGACAGAACATTAAACAGCGAGCTTCTTCCTCCTCCAGTGGCTTCCTTCCTGCTGGGCCAGGGGGCTCCCTGCAGCCCTGCCCCTCCTGCGGGACCTCCCCCACCATTGTCTCCTACCTCTTGTTCCTTTCGGGTCTCCTGGCCGCTTCCCCTATAAACAGGCTCCGGTTTCCTAGTCCAAAGAGACAGACAGAATGCTCTCCCTCTTATCCTGCCTCTGACGTCCCCTCAGGTCCCCTCCCTTCACGTCCCAATATTCTCCCAGGAGCCCGCCAGGCTGAGCCGCCTCCATCCCACCCAGTGCATCCAGACCCGGGAAAGACAGCTCTGCTTGGTCCAGCCCCATCTTCTTCTCCTGCCTTCTGAGTGGTGTTTTGATGCCCATTCGGTCTTGTCTTCTAGCAGGACCTCCCTGAGAGCAGCTTCCATCTGCCTCCTGCCCTGGGTGGGACATCACCCCCTGCTAAGCCCCCAGCCCCTCTCTACCTCTGTCTCCTGGCCGCGAGGCCTAGGCCTCTAGTGTCCGGCTGGTTGCTGGCCACCACCTTGCTGACTCTGCCCTCTGGGGTTGGGTCCCTTTGTCTCACCTACCCTCCTGTGCCCTCCGCCTCACGGGTTACCTCCCCTGCCGCTAGGTGTCCTGGCTCTAGTCCCGAGCTGGCTGCTGGCCGCAAGTGGTGGCTTCAGTTCAATTTAATTAAGATCAAGTAACATGAAAAGTTTCAGTTTCTAAGTTGCACTAATCCCTTGTAAGAGCTTTGCACCTTGTTGACAATGAAGGAAAGGAACACTCCTGCCATTCCAGAGGGTTCTGTTGGGCAGCCCTGATCTAGACCCCTCCTTGCTGGGCTGTGCGAGGCCGTGGGCCCCCACTTGCCACAGAAGCACACTCTGCGCCTGAGCGTGATGGCAGGACCCCTCCCCGGCTCCGACCTGGAGCCACAGGCATGCAGCAGGCCCTTAGGGCTTCTGCTGGTGGGGTGGCCCTTTCCCATCTCCAAAACTTCCTTTAGGCTTAGGTCACCCCTTAGAGACAACAGTCACAGGATGTGTGACCAGTCACTGTGGTCTACTCAGTGTCTGCAGGAGCCTCGAGCCAGGCTCTTGGCGGTTGCCCTGCAGCCATGGGTGACACTTGTGGTGGCCTTGCGTGGGTTCACGCGTGTGCGCTGGAACCCTAGCCAGGAAAGGCCACATGGCTCTGTGGGGCTCCCCTCGCAGAGCCCAGCCCCCTGCTCTCAGCCACCAGCTCCTTATCCTCAGGCTGAGGCCAGGAGGCCTGCAGGGCTAGGAAACAAAGAAAAAGCACTTAAAACAGTGGGGTGGGTGGAGGGGTGGGGAGGCAGAGTGGGGAGGGATGCAGGGCAGCAGGCACTCCCCCCACCCCGTCCATGTGGGGGGCACCCTGGAGTGGCTGTTACGGGCTTTGGGCACAGTGCCCTCCACCCTCCGTGCCCCTTGTTCTGTGAGGTGGTGGCTGGTGGCCAGTCTTGCCATCTCTCATCTCGGGCTTAGATGAGCTCCTGGTCCAGCGTCGGGCCACTACTCCAGCCGGTCCCTGGCGGATGAGGCTGTTGTCACTGGTCCCACCTGGGGCCCTGGGCCTGGCCCCACCTCTCACTATACTCTTCGTGTATGTGGGGTCATGGTGACATCAGTGAGATCACCGCAGGATGGCGGGGAGGGTCAGAGGACAGACAGCTCCTTCTAAACCACTGACTGCAAATGCAAGGACAGTGCTGAAGGCCATGGGAGCCCTGTGGGCTGGGCATCCCTGGTGTCCAGCCCTGGAGGTCCCCAGCCCCACTACAACCCTAGGGCCCCATGCCTCTCTTGTTGCCCCCCTCCTTGGGGGCATTTCCTGGGCCGAGGCTGAGGGTTCCCGGTGGTCCTGCCTCTGCTGTCTCCTCCACCTGCTGCAGCCTTTGCCCACCACCGTTGGAATTCCTGCTGCGATGGAGGGGTGGGGGGCAGACAGCAGCTCCTGGGGGACCGGGGACACGCCCTGCCCTCCTGCCCAGGTCCCCACATCACGGTGGTCCAGATTCGAAGGGGGCTGCTTTCACCTCGTTCTCCCCCTCCAGGTGCTTAACCACCTTCCACCGAGTTCATGCCTTGTTCCCTGAGTGCAGCCTGGGCTTGGGCAACGTGAGCTGCTCCCCAGTGCGTGGGGTTGAAATGCCGTGGAGGGTGCGGATGAAAGACCCCTTGTTTCTGGTGCAACCCAAACTCTCTGAGCAGGAGGGGGCAGAGCAGGGGCTGTGGCACAGGCAGGGGCACTGGAACCACCCAGCCTGGGGCTTTATTATGGGCTTGTGACAGGAGGGAGTGGCCTGAGCCAGCTCAGCCCCTCCAGCCCCTTGGCAGCCCCTGAGGACTTCAGGGACGGCTGTGACCCCCTCTGTGCACTGAGCCGTGCACAGGGGTTATGATGGGCTCCAGGGGACCCCACCATGACTGTGCATTCATGTGTTTTTCCTGGGCCACGACCCACAGCTTCTGTCAGAGGTTGAGAGCAGTCCATGTTCCAGGAAAGAGCCAGAACCACAAGAGTGGGTCAGTGAGGCGCCTCCCTGAAGCCTGTAATAAGTGAACTTAAGGTGCACTCGTGGGGGAAACTCCATCAGGGTGTAAAGGTGCCATGTGGCTGTGAGGTCCTCCCTCTGCTGGCCGGGCATCCTGGACACCTGACAGTGTCAGTTTGTGCCTGACATCCACCAGGTTTGCAGGCCAGGCTCTGCCTCATTCCCCGCTCGTCCCCCACCCACCCGTTCTCTGTCCTCAGAGGCCACACTCCTAAGCACCTCATTCCTGCAGTTGTGTTTATATGTGAGGGGCTTAGGGTTGCAGAGATGTTTTCATGCAAATCTCTACTTCCTGGACTTCTCGCCCCATCATTTCCTGTCTGCCTCAGTCACTCCCCATTTTCCCTGGGCCTAATTTACCCATCTGTGAGATGAGGCCATTGGACTCAAAAGGTTCAAGGGGGCTCAGAGACCCTGGAGGAAGCCTGGGTCCTCCCTCGCTACCAGCCTTGCTCAGGCGGCTGCGCCCTGCCCTGCCCCTTCTCTCATCCCCCACCCAGCCGCGCGCACCAGCGCCTTTTGGGGTTTTGGACATTCCTGCTGGTCTGGGGACCTCAGTGGCCCAGTTTCCAAACACAGGGCCTCACCTTCCAGGTGCTTACCCAGGTGGGGGGGTGATCTGACCCAGAATCAGAAGGCAGCAGCCAGAAGGGATCATTTGCCACCCCTACCCCCACCCCCAAGGCTTTGCTTTCCCAGCCCCACCTCCCCCCTTGGCCTCATGTGTCAATTCCCCACGGCTGCCAGCAGGAGCAGAGTAAAAAACGGACAAGTCTCCTAAGTGTCTCCTTTTGAACGGCAGCCTTGATCTTTCCCGCTCCCACAGGCCGGCCTTCTGGTGGCTTGAGTAGGTCTGTGGGGTGGGCTCCCTTCTGTCTGGCTGAACTCTGCACATGCACTGGTGCCATCATGAAGCTGCCCTGGCCACCAGCCGGCGTTCGACTCTGAAAGGTGCTAATCTCCTGGCAAGCGGCTGGTGTTTTTGGCATCCTGGATGCCAGTGTGTGTGTGTGGGGTGCTGTATCCACCCAAGATGCCCTATCTGCCCCATGTTGTCTCCACTTGCCCCTCAGTGCTTTGCTGATTGGCAGCTGGGAGAAGAAGGAAGGATGGTCCCAGTTGGAGAACGTGGCCTAGGAGGCCTGGGTGGTGTAGGGACAGGGTGAGTGGTGGCCAGAGTGATTCAGGAGGCTGAGGGCAGCTGGAAGAGATGCCGCATGGCGCTGGCCCGGGTCTCCATGCCGGTGGGGGTGGGAGGCTCACGGGAGGCGGCTCTGTATGTTGTAGCAGCCGTTTTGGGATGGGGCTCCAGGCCAGAGTGGCCGCCTGCCCTGTGCCCTACTTCTGCACCTGGAGAGCCCGTGGGGGTCAGGGGTCTAGGGCTGCGGGGGCTGCTCAGTCCAGGACACAAGGGTAGGTGCTCTGCTGCCATGCACTTGGGTGCAGGGACCTCTGGGCCTGTGGCTGTCCACCATGCGGGGCCCACAGCTGGTCCTGTTGGGCCGGGGAGACCCTCAGGCCGGGGAGTGGTGGGTGGAAGTCTGACCTTGTTGGGACCCTCCCCTCCCTGAGCCCTGCTTTGCCACCTGTGGAGCAGACTCTTGGGTTAGGAATCTCAAAGGGCCACCCCATTGGGGGTTGGGATAAGTCACTGTGTTTTGCTTAGTTTTGTTTTATTTCTCATAAGTAAGGGAAATAACAAACACAGTCTCCCTCAGAGGCCTTGAACGGGACAGTTCTTACTGTTGACCTCAGACACTGAAGGTGTTTTTGGTCATGACTCCGGAGAAGGGCTGGGAAGGGAGAGTGACCGATGGCAGCACGGGTGTGGGGACTGAGGGACCCCGGGCCTTTCTGCGAAGCTGGTGGCTGTGTCAGTGTTATGCGCTGGCATCCCTACTCCTGTTCTTAGATTTCATCCTTTTGATATCCCAAGTGGCTTAGGGCCTCTAGTGGGCCCAGGAGGGGAGTCTGTGGGGAAGGGGAGGCTGCCCTGGGGTGGGAGGTTGGTGGGCCTGGCCATTGCTCTGTGGATTCCTGTTTCACTGGGACTGACCCTCCCACCCCCACCCACAGGAGCAGGCAGGACCCTGGGTCAGCAATACGGGGAGGGGGCCTTGCGAGCTCTGGAGGTTTGGCTGTGGCATGCCAGCCCTGAGGCCTCATAGTGTCGTTTGGGGCTGCAGGGGACCTGGGCCCGCAGCGGCAGGGGTGTGGGGGGCCTGGCTGTGCACACCTCGCCTACACACCACCATTCCTCCCCACATCCTGAGCGGCTCAGACAGGATGTGCCTGTGAGCGAGAATGGTGAGTTGGCATCTGGAAATGATGCCTCATTAAAGAGATTGCTTCCCCCAAAATGTGCGCATTTATCATCCAGGGGCTTTAGAAAGAGGAGTCCTCGAGGCTGCAGGGGCCTGGGCACAGGTCAGGGAGAGGGTAGGCATCAGCCTTATGGCACCGAGGAGGAAACAAAGCCTCCCAAGCCCATGTCACGGGTGCCATGGCCTGTGCCTCCGTGTCCTTCCTGCATACTGGATAGAGAGTGGAGGTTTAGGAGGCCCGGCACCCTGGCCTCTCCAGCTCTGAGCTGAGTGCCACTGGCTGTGAGGGCTGAGTGGCAGACGGGACCTGTGCCCCTGGTGCCTGCTGACCACCACATACCCCCTGCCCCCGGCCCAGGCTATACCAGCTTGGCTCTCCTGGGGAGACAGATGGGGTTTATTGTCTTTCAGAGTTGGCTTCTTCGTGTGTGTGTGTGCATGTTTTTTTTGGTGTGTGTGTGTGTTTCTGTAGGAGACCCAGAGCAGGTCAGGGGCCTGTCCTGGTCCCCATGCCTGGGCCTCCTCTGCAAGGAGCCTCCGAGGTCCTCCGGCCTTGCTCGTCTCCAGACCTTAGAGTCATGTTGGGTCATCATGACCACTGAGTCTGGGCACCACCGTAGGCAGTCAGGGGTGACCTGGAGAGAAACCGCTGCTCCGAGTGGACAGCAGCTCCATTCAGGCGGCAGGCCTGGCCCCTATTTCCCGAGCGCCCGTCTCCCAGCTCCATCCCAAGCTCAGGGAGAAGGGCTTGGGCTCTGGCCCCACCTCACTCAGCCCCTGGCTGTGCTGGGCAAAGCCCCCACTCCACTGGGGGTTCCAGGTGAGGTGGTAGTGTCGTCACCTGGCTGGCCCTCTGAGTGTGCCACCTGGGAGGGCCCAGAGGGACCATCCTTGCACCTTAGCTGTGGTCTTGGGTCTATCTGTGTGATCCCAGACAAGGCATGCAAGCCCAGGTGCCTCACCTTTTCCCCACCTCTGTTAGTGGGGACGACCCCGTCTGTTCCATCTCCCAGGCTGTGGAGGATGGGACAGGCCACATGCATAGTCACAATAGCAGTAGCAGTAACAGCTACCAGGTGCTTAGGACCCTGTCTACATGGTCACTCATTTAGGCATTATGCTCTCCCCATCTGTTGGGAAGCTTGGCCCAACTGAGAGTTTAAGCAGCACAAGGCCCATTGTAAGATTTTTTTTATTTTTTTTATTTTTGACAGAGAGAGGCAGACAGAGATAGACAGAGAGAAGGGGGAGGGCCCAGAGCAGTCTCCATAGTTGATAGGGTTGGTTTTCCATATAGTTTTACTCCACAGGTGGGCACGGGGCTGCTCAGGGCAGAAACTAGGCCGGGAGCCTCCCGCATAGGCCCTGGCAAGAACTGAACTGGGGGCACATCTCAGTTCATCATGTGGGTCCGCATGGGCCGGGGCTGGGATTCGATCCTTGCGCTCCAGGGCTGCAAAGCGAGTGCTTAACTCGCTGAGCCATCCCAGCTTCCCCACAAGGCCCATTGTAGAAAGAGGCGGAGCTGGGATTGGATTGCCTCTCTGAGCACAGCGACATTTTCCCATCAGTAACTTTTTCTTCCTCCAAACCACTACCTGTTTATTATAGAACATTTAGAAATTTAATCACCTTGGGCCCCAGGGAAGTGATGTGTGTCCTCCCTTCCCATGGTGGGACTGGCTGTTGAAATGAGTGTTAAGGAGACAATCAGGAACATTCTAGTTTCTGTGTGATTTTTTTTCTCTCTCCTCTCTGTGGGCAGTGGGACTGTTACGTGGACATGGAAGTTGAGCACTGGCAGGACTCGAGTTCTGGGATTTCGTGGCTCCAAAGCCACATGGGATTTGCTTTACACAGTGTGCCACACGGTACGGGCTTCTCCTGGTGCATCACAAGTCCCAGATGCCGTCTCTGCCTGTGGTTTGATCTGAGATGCACAGCTCCCCCTTGTAAGCCTGAGCTCACTCAGCCTTCCCAATTTATCCTGGGGTGCCCCTGATGCCCCCGCCCCGGTGGTGACATCTTATTGGAGTAGAGTGTCAGAGCCAGGACCATGAATGACATCTGCACAGCACAATGGCTGGCCCTTCCCTGAACCCATTCCTGTGCGAGTGTAGAGTTGGGTGAGATCTTAAACATGCATAGAGTTGTTATACACACCTTTAAAAATAAGATTCGCTGTTGAGAGCCGTTTTTAGAATTAAAGAATACTGAGGGAGGGGTTCACAAAGAATGGCGCCTAACCCCCTCTTTTGGTTTCCTCTATGACCAGCTTCCTAGAGCGGCATCACACATTTGTGACAATTAACAAGCTGCCACTCGTGCCTTAAATGAACTACAGTCCACACTTGGTTCGGATTTCCTCGGCTTTTACCTAACGTCCTTTGGTCTAGGATCCCATCTAAGGCACAGATTGCTACCTGGTATTCCTTTGGTTTGTCCGCCCACCTTTTTACCTGTGAGATGCAGAGGGTATCTTGTCACGCATGTCAGTGACTGCTCTGTGAACATGTCACTCTGAGTGTCCCTTCGCTCCTTCTGACTGTCATGTGGATGCCCCCCGCCCGGGATCTTCCAAAGGGGTGCTGTGTTCTGTATGGGCTCTCCAAGGGGCAGGCCCGGCACCACCATCCATGTGAGAAGGGGACACGTTTAGAGGCACCCAGCCTCTCCCAGTGTCCCCTTAGTCATCGGGGTCCTGTACACCCTCCCTGGGTTATCACGTGGGATGAGTGAACATGGGACTGTGTGCCCTTGAGATTGGATGGGGTCATGTAGGGAGCAGAACCAGGCAGTGGGGTTGCGTGGGACAGAGGAAAAGGTTCGCACCCGGGCCCCTGCCCACGTTTGTGCTGTGATCCCAGGCACCTCTGAGGGTTTGCAAATTGTAGTGACCTGCCATGACTGAGTCAGTAATGATTAAGGCCACTGATTTCAGTTTTTGAGACTGGACAGCCTCCTGACTCTGACCAGCTTCTGTGCACAGCCACGTAGCCCAATCAGTGGAGAATAGCTACTCCAGTCTGGGCCACTTCCAAAGGGTGGTTGGCTCCACCCGCTTTGTGGCCGAGCAGGGCCAGCCGTGAGCGGGAGCGGCAGGTCCCGCTGACAGGATGTTTGTCTGCAAGCCTGTTGAGAAATCCCTCTGGAAATCCTCCTTTGGCCCTGGCGCAGGCAGGCGAGAGAATCGGAGACAATGGGACCATGAAACAAAAGGCGCAATTGTTGGGGCCGCCTGCCAGGGTCAGTAGGTCCCCAGGCCAGGGAGGCAGGCCCATCAGGCAGGTCACTGGGTGTCTGCACAGCGGTGGGGTGGCCGTGAGTGTGGTGTGAGGGGGGGCATCATGGACAGACCCCAGGCTCAAGTGCCTTGCTCTGTCCTCCTGCCTGGCAGCTGTCCCAGGATGGAGACCGTGAGACGTGGCTTCAGAGGCAGCGTCCTTTGCAGGTGGGGTCCAGACCAGCTTGGCATGGCATGGTCAGTGGCCTGCGTGCTGGGTGCCGTGCACTCTGCTTCGCGCAGGTCAGCGCTGTGGTTTATGGTGAACCTGTGCCAGGGTGAGCACGGGTCTGTGAGCTCACAGGCTGGGCTCACGGCCTCCCCCATCTGTACCGTATCTCACCCTCCCCCACTCCCTAGGAGAGGCCACCTCCAGCCCTCACTCTGCCCTTCTGGAATGTTCTTAATACATAGTCCCCACCCTGTGCCCAACCCTGCAGGGGCCCTAAGCCTCAGCCTGGTGTTTAAGTTCCCAGGCTTCCTGGAGCAGAGTTGAAAGCGCTCTGTGATGTGACTGGAATCCTTTTCTATCTCTGTCTCTCCTATCTCTTCCAGAACCTTCCCTGGCCTCAGGCCATTACAGTTCCTGAATACCGTTGCCATACCCCCCAGCTTTGCCCTGGCTGTCTTCCAGACCTCCAGTTCCCTTCCCCTTCTCGAGGATGCGGCTAAAGTGCAGCCCTGTCTTTTCACAGTTTTAGCCACTCCTCCCTCCACTCCCCCACTTGCCCCCAGTGACTGAGTCCCTCTTGCCTTCTTCACCCTTGGTGCTCGGTGGGGTCTCCCGAAGATGTGTTTCATTGTGTGCTGGGGTCTCTGTGCCCTGCCTCCCAGGCTGACACACCCAGACCTGTGAGACGGAGCCAGCTGGGGGTGGGCAAAGGGGTCAGGCCACCTCAGGCTGACATGAGCCTCCGTGCCCTTATTAGTGAGATGAAGGTGGTGAGGGTCAGGGGCATTGGTGTGAGTTGTCCCTCAGCTGCCCTGCACCCCCAGCCCTTCAACGTGGTGAGGGGGGGGCAGGGCCCTGGCAGTCACAGGGGTGCCAACCCTTGTCCCACCTTGGTCTTCTTCAGCCATCCCAATCTCCAGTGCTTGCCTTTTGGGGCCACCCTATGTGTGTCTACATGAGTGTGTATCTATGTGAGTGTGTCTATGTGAGTGTGTACGTGTGTCTGTGTCTGAGTGTGTCTATGGGAGTATGTCTGAGTGTGTGTCTGGGAATGTTTGTCTGGGAGTGTCTATGTTAGTATGTCTATGAGTGTGTGTCTATGGGAGTGGGTATCGATGTGTGTGTCTGCGTGTGTGTGTCTGTTGCTCTGGGCTCTGCTGGGTCCACTCCTGGCTCCTGCTGTAGTTCCTCATCTGTAAAGTGGGGTTGATGAGGGACCCACATCATAGGGTCCCCTAAGGGTCAGGCGTGCAGGTTGTCCTGACTCTTCACCATCCCAATCCAGGTGGCAGAATGCTCTGTCCAGGGCCTGGTGTTGGCTGCTGTGTGGCCTTGGGTTGGCCGCTTAACCCCTCTGTGCCTCTTTCCTCACAGGTTGGGTGGGGGAATGCTGGAACCTTTCTTACTGCAGGGTCGTGGTGAGGCAGGAGGGGATGAGGTGTGTGGGGTGCTCAGGTGTGTAAGGACTGAGATCGAGAGCTGCACGCGGACGTCACTGCCTGCGGGGTGTTTGGGGCTCAGGAAAGCACGTTTCTAGCCCCACGCCAAAGGTTCCTTCTTGGGAGCTGTCCCCGTCCCCGCATCCTGCTGACATTGTGAGCAGCCAGTAACAGCCGGCCCTTCGCTCAGCTCCAGCATCAGCACATGTCCTTGGTGGGCCCACATGTGGCTTCAGGGCCATGCCCCGGGACAGCATTCATCAGTGACAGTGGTCACATCTCCGCGTGTGCCCTCAGCGCAGCCTCTTGGATGTGTCGAGAGCTGACCAGTTGGTGCTCAGGCTGTTATGAGGCTGCCTGGTGGCCGTTGGAGCATCCTGGTGTTGTGGCCTTGGGCAGCATGGTCTCTGTGTCTTGTCATCTGGAATGTGGATAGGTGGCATTGATTTCATGGCTGGGGGCTGTCCCAGCATCAGGAGCCGCCTGTAACTGCTTCGGTCCCCAGGCTGTGGTGGCCTGCTGCTGTGGCCTGGGGTTGTCCTTTACAGCCTTGGGGCACAGGCTCCCACCTGGGGCAGCTGAGCAGACACCCCTCAGGCCCAGCCATGCCAGTGCTCCAGAAACCAGAGCCGAGTGATGTGCTTTTCCTGGGCTCCTGGTCCTGGTTGTCGGCTCCCTGTGGTCGGGCCGCCCGGGAGTTAGATGAACTTGACTCTAACTTTGAGAGTAAGGCAGATGGGTCCTGTGGGCCTTTTGTTAAAGAAGGACATTGCATGCCTGGGTTTGGGGACAGTCAGGCTGAGAGCTGGGATCGGACCTTCCCTCTTTGCCGCTGCCTCCCTGCAGCTGACACCTCCCAGGATCCCCAGGGCCCCCACCCCCCACCCCAGTCAGTCCACCCACGTTTCTTTTTTAAAGATTTATTTTTATTGTTTTTGACAGAGAGAGAGAGAGAGAGAGAGAGAGAGAGAGAGAGAGAGAGAGAGAGAGATACAGAGAGATACAGAGAGAGAGAGAGAGATACAGAGACAGAGAGAAGGGGGAGGGCCCAGAGCAGTCTCCATAGTTGCACATCATCGGTTTTTCCACATAGTTTCATTCCACAGGTGGACGCGGGGCTGCACAGGGCAGGAACTGGGCCGGGGTCTTGCCCCGGTGAGAACCGAACTGGGGGCACTCCCCAGTTCAGCATATGGGTCCGGACGGGCTAGGGCCGGGATTTGATCCTCAGGCTGGGATTCGATCCGTGGTCCCTGGGGCTGCAAAGTGAGTGCTTAACCCACTGAGCCACCCTGGCTTCCCCCGCCCACGTTTCTGAGGCTCATGTTTCTGCCGCTGTGCCAGGCACCAGCCTCCCCAGGGGAGATGGCCCTGCCTGCCTTCCAGGACCACTTTCAATGGGGAGCGAGGGCAGGGACCCCCCAGAAGTCTGACGGGGAACCTTGCCCCTTGCCCCCTTCCCTCGTTTTCAGTTGTACCTGTGACTGGTAATCCTCCCCTTGGCTGACAACCTGACTGAAGTCACGTTTTATCTGTCCTTTTCTAGGATCCTGTGCCTGGCTTTTGGCCAAACCACTAATAATAACATAACTCACAGCCATTGTCACATTTGTGGGATGTGTGGCCTAGCCCCCGGCCCCAGGAAGACCCAGTGTTGTCCTCCCTGAGGGCCCCCGTGCCTGCACCCTCGTTGTCTGGTCTGGGGCCCTCTCAGTGTGGGTGTGTGGTCCAGTGGCCACTTCTCTCCTGAGCAGTGTCCTTGTCTGGCTCGCCTGGCAGCCTGTCAGGAAGGTGCTGTCTTCTGCAGGTTTGTGTGTGTCCGGGGGTGACGGCAGAGGCCTGGGCAGCTCGGGACTTGGGGCAGCTCTCCGTGTGGCTTTGGGTTCTCGGCCTCAGCCTGCCTTGTGGGATGCTGGGTGTTGGATGGTGCATTGTGGCAGCACCGGGACCTCTGCAGGCCGTGTGCGTGGTGGATTGTGTTGGAGTTCTAGCTCATCTTTTGCCTCTGGCTCTTCAGGGATCAGAGACATCTGGGCCCCTCTTATCAGGGGAGAGTGGGGGACAGTGAAGTGAGTGGGGGACAGTGAAGTGACTGGGGAGCCCCCAAGAGTCCAGCCCTGCCTGCAGGAGGCAGGCAGCCTGGGCAGCGTAGGGGTGTGGTGTGCCGGGCCAGGTGGCTGCTGGGCGTGGGGTTTGCCCAGAGCCCTTTCGGGGTCAGTAGACATGTGGCAGGAGGCCCAGAGGCTGATGCTGTTCAGCTCCCCTGCTGTAAATGGGTGCAGAGTTCATAGGGCCAGGCAGGCGGAAGCGTGTTCCTGTCTTGGGGACCTTGGCTCCTTGCTCACTCTCCAGGAGGGTATGGCCAGGATGCCCCACCTCCCTGGATGGGGGGGCGGGCGGCAGGAGGTTGTCAGCTGGTGATGAAGCTCAGTGGGTCGGCCCTGGATTCAAACTCTGACACCCGCCCAAGGTGGCATTCGGGGTGATGTGGGTAGTTCACACCACCGCCCAGACCTGTTTCCTCATCTGTCAAGCAGGGCAGTGATAGTGTGTCCCTCGTAGGTCTGAGATAATTCACGTGACGTGCTTGGCACAGTGCCTGGCACATAGGAAGTGCCAAGTCGACGTTGGCAGTGGTGGTGATGAGGGGGTGCGCGAGCCTTCTGCGTAGTCGGCAGTGCCCAGGAAAGACCGATTTCCTTTTACAGTAGCGTTTTGGGAGTGCATGGGGTCCCTCGCAGTTTCCTTCCCTAACCTCCAGGGACTGTCTGAACTGGCCCAGGAGTTTCTCCATCAGTCTGCCTCCACTGCCAACTGCCTTCCTTCCATTGCTTTGGGGTGGGCGTGGGGCAGCCAGCATGCCCCTTCTGCCTGTTTATGCTCCTGCCCCATCCCCACTGGCTTGCTGGATGTCTGTTTATGTTTGTTGCTGTTCCGTTGCCTTTTCTGCTTGGTCTGGGGCTGCCTAGTATAGATTCCTCCATTAACAGAACATCAGGGGCTGGCTGGTGGGGGCTGGCGTCCTGCTGGGCTCCTGTGTTCATCCTGGGGGTGGGTGGGGGAGGGAGCTCTTCCCAGATGCCCCATGCAGCCTGCCCTCCTCCCAGCCTGGTCCTGGTTGCCCACGCGCGTTCTCATACACGCGCGCGCACACACACACACGCACACGCCTCTCTGTCTGCATGGCTGTGAATCACGGGGACATGTGCAGACCCTGGGTCACTGCGTGTGGAGTGTCTATAGTCTAATTTTTCTAGTTTGCATCTGTCCCAGGTGAGCACTACAGGCTTGGGGTGATCTCTCGGGGAGGGTCCTAGGTGGTCTGACTTGCATGGGGAACTTGAAAGCCCTTCTCCATGCTCCTCCCTCTTAGCACAGCACAGGGCATTGTGTGCCAGAGAGGTGCCAGGTGTGTCCCCCATCGAGGGTGAAAGCTCCTTCCTGCTTCGTGACCTAGGGATCTCAGAGCCTGAGTCCTGGGCTGTGGTGGCAGAGGCGAGGGCCACATCAAGGCGCACTGGGTGGGAAGGACTGGATGCTGCTTATGCCTCTTCCCTGGGCTGCTCGGGGCCCCTGGGTCTGGGGGCTGCAGAGGGAGCCTGGGCCAGCACCCCCGTGGGACTCAGCCACCTCCCTCCCTCAGTTTCTTCCTCCCCTGTGTACCTGGGACTCCAACCCAGCTGCCTGCCTCTGGGGCTGGGGTTTTCTTGTTACTGCCCCTGGTTTTTTAACTCCTGGGCCTCCAGTGGGCACATGCTATGCTGTGCTGGCTTGTCATGTTCATGTGCCCCCATTCCCTTTGTCATCGTGTTTGCCTCGTTGGCCGGGAGGGGTCTGTATTAGGCCGTGTGATGCTCTCTGTGGGGCAGGGGCTCTGGGCAGGTGGGCAGACAAGTGGGGAACATTCCTGGTGCCCTCATTTGCTGATAAACTTGGTCCATCGTGGACTCTCTCTGAACCTAAGTTTCTTCACTTGGAAAATAGGAGAACTTGATAAAAGCTAGGGGAAATGCAAATGAAAACCACAACCAGCTACCACAGCACACCTGTCAGAACGGCTATTATCAATAAACCAACAAGCCGGTGTGGGCGAGGATGCGGAGAAAAGGGAACCCTTGTCTACTCTTGTTGGGGTCGTAAGTGGTGCAGCCACTGTGGAAGACAGTATGGAGGCACCTCAAAAAAATTAAACATAGGGCTGCCTTATGACCCACAATTTCACTTCTGGTATTTATCCAAAAAAACCCCAAAACACTTACTCTAAGAGATATATGCACCCTTGTGTACACTGCAGCATTCTTTACAATAGCCAAGATATGGAAGCAGCAATAAAAACAGTCACGGGAATGTAAAGTACAGCATAGAGAATATAGTCAATAATATTGTAACAACTGTGGATGGTGTCAGATGGGTACTAGACTTACCAGGGGGGATCACGTCATAAGTTATACAAATGCCTAATCACTGTGCTGTACGCTTGAAACTAATAAAACGTTGTATGTGAGCTGTAATTGAAAAATAATAAAAAATAATAAAAAAGTAGGTATGCCAGGATAGGATAGCTCAGCAATTGAGCACTTGCCCCACAGCTGTGAGGTCCGGGGTTCCATCCCTGCCCCGGCCCCTGCAAACCCATATGCTGAACTGGGGTGCACCTGGTAACTACTGGGATGGCTCAGAGGTGAAGGTTCTCACCTCCCATGCGGAGGCCCCCTGTTTGGTTCCCACCCTGTGTAACCCCACATCCACCTGCTTGGAATGAAACCATGTCACACCCAATGATGTACAACTATGGAGACTGCTCTGGGCTCTTCCCCCTTCTCTCTCTCACCTTCTCTGAAACAATAAAATAAATCTTTTTAAAAAAAAGTAAAAAACAGAGACAAGTCTGAACTCAGGGAAAAAAAAATATCAGTTGGTTGATAGGGTGGTTGTGAGGTTCCTACAAAGTGGTGGGTAAATGAGCTTCGTGTCTGTCATCTTTAAAGTGCCACAGCATGGCCCAGCTGGGGCGTGCACTTACCACAGGCACAGAAACCCCATTTGGGGAGCTGCCCAGGGCAGGAAGCGTGATGCTTCCTCCCATGTGAGGCCCCGGGAAGGTGGGTGGCGTGCTCTTGAATCAGGGCTCAGGCCCTGTAGCCCCACTTTTCACTGTTGAGCCCCCATCAGCCAGTGTCATGGGTCAGCTTCCCTGCAGTGACATTGTACCTGCACATTCTACGTCTTGGGGACCTAGTGTGGTCCTGCGATGCTACCGAGTGTTGTGACCCTGGGAGCTCGCTTCCCTCCCTGCAGCTCACAGTCCTGCCACTGGACAGGATGCACTTCTCAGCCTGGGTGGCTGTGAGACGGCTGTGGGTGGGCCGGGCCGTGGGAGGAGGTAGGGGCCATGGGAGTTAATGCAGCATGTGGGGACCAGGGACCCAAGGAGCAGAGTCCCCAAGTGGCTGCACTTTAGTTTGAGCCGGCGCTCATTGGCAGAACCAGATGGGGGCCAGTGTGACCAAGTGGCCTGTGACTAACCCCGAGTGCAGCGTGCTCAGAGGCCCGGGGCAACCCGGGAGGGCCGTTTCCTCTTCTCTGGGGCTGGTACCCTGTGGCCTCTGCTGGCACCGGGATTCCTTGCGGTTCCAGAGCATTCTGTGGACATGCGTGGGTTCCCATTGCCTGTTTTCTCCTGCATCTGCTCCTCCCTACTCCCACCCCTGTCCTCTCTCCCCCTGAGTTGGCTCTGTCTATTCAGAAGGCCTCAAGTTGGCTGGATGCCCATCTTCCTGTAAGGACAGTTTAATTTGGACGGTCACTGAGGGGACTGAACAGGCTGGACATTGTTCCCAGTGTTGTGAGATGGGCCTGGGTGAACCAGTAACCAGCTACTGCCTCAGATTCTTGATGGCCTTCACCTGACACTCCCCACCCTCCCCAGCCAGATGCCGCGCCACCCCCAGGGGGTGCACATGGCCGATGAGTCCCTGCCTTCAGGGAGCTCAGTGTCAGGTGATAGAGGCTGATTGGGAAGGGAGTTAGAGCTGGAATCAGAGCCAGAGTTGCTGTTGTGGAGGGCTTGCGCGGTGAGGGGGTCCTAGACGGCGTCTGGGAGGTGAGGGCCTCAGAGAACTGCTGACTTGTTCCTACTGAACCGGACCTAGGGATGTACCTGTCTCGCTGCAGTGTGGGCCCAGGCAGGTGAGGTGTGTCCTGGGGTCAGCTGGGTCCTGCTAAGCCAGCCATCCTGGGGGTATGGTGGTGCGGGACATGGGACAGAGGAGGTGCTTCCTGGGTGGGGCAGGGGGACACAGGACAGAGGTGCTTCCCGGGTGGGGGAGGGGGACACAGGACAGAGGAGGTGCTTCCCAGGTGGGGGAGGGGGACGCGGGACAGAGGAGGTGCTTCCTGGGTGGGGGAGGGGGACACAGGACAGAGGCGGTGCTTCCCGGGCAAGGGGAGGCAGCATGCAGGAGCTGAGGAACCTCCAACTGGCTAACTTCTTCAGTTCGAAGGACAAAACAGGAAGCTATTCTCCGACAGGAAGATGATGTTGTCCTGCGTGGTGAGGGAGTGTGATGTGTCCAGCCTCCTAGGAGGGCCCTGTTGTAATTTTTAGTCATTTGTAAAGGCACACCCCCTTTGGCCCAGCAGCCCCACCACTGGGAATTTGTCCTATAGGTAAACTGGCACCTGTGCAGATAGGGGGCACACAGACCGCTCACTGACCACAGCAGTGCTTTTGATGGGCACGCTGGGGACAGTCCAGGGTCCACTGCCAAGGATGGGTGCCCACCACCCCCAAGGACTCTGGGGGCTGCCCTCAGAGGGAAGGCATGACTCTGACGGCCGCCAGTCTGGCTCATGCCCAGGAGAGGCACAACCCACCTTCCCTCCACCGCCTCTGTGCCCATGGAGAAGTGTGTGGGGATGTTGACCCATGGGCGGGGGTGATTTATGTCTGTCTGCTGGCAAGCACCGCACTGTGTCTTCTGCCAGACTCGTAGGAGCCGTGTCCCCCGCCTGCTGTTACCCTCCCCATTTTGTCCTGGTGTCTCACAGACACAGAGTGATGACTGAGTCACCTGGTGGTTTCAGCCTGTTCCCCTGGGGGGATGCACCTGCCACAGGTACACTGACGGCTCAGCTGTGCCCTGACCTGCCCGTACCCAAGGGTTGGGGCCAGGAGGCAGTCAGGGCAGGGGAAAGTGGGTATGACTTGGGCCACCTCCCAGTTGCCCTGCCCGGAGCCCTGCTGGGACCCGACAGGATGAGTGATTGGCTTGAAGAGTCTGCTGGCCATGCCATGCCATCTGGCGGGGCTATTGTGGACCACACAAAGGATGGAGCATGGTGGGGCAGGGGCTGTGCGGAGTGGCTGAACAAGCGGGACAGGGGACTCGGGCCTCCCAGCCCACACGAAGGCACACTGCTGGAGCCGGCGCCATTTGTTCCTGCCTGGACCTGTGCTTCAGAGCAGAGATCTGGTTTGTCACTTCCTGGGGGGAACAGGGCTGAGTCCCTCCCCCTGAACCTTTGGCTGGAATGCCTTAAACAACTCTGATTCTGAGGTGATTTATTGCCCTGCTAAGATGCAAAGGCAGTTTTATGTACTAGGTAATTAAGTGGCATTATAGATGGCTGAGAGTAAGTGGCTGCTGTTTTAATAATTAAAATAAATGACCCCTCGACCGCTTCCCAGCTCGATACTGTTTCCCCTCAATGTTAAGACCCTGGAGAGAGACAGAGTGTGGGTGTGCACATACCTGTGCGTATGTGGGTGTGGGTGAGCATGACTGCATACCTGTGGGGTGTGCAGGATGGAGGATGAGGTGGCTCCTTTCTGATCTCTGCTGTCCAGGACAGCTCTCGGGTGCACACCAGCTGGGGCCGGCAGAGTCTCATCCTGGATAGACTGTCAGCCCTTGAGGCTGCTCCCGTGTGGGGCAGCCCTGATTCAAATCCCAGCTGTGGTACGAATGGCCGTGGCCCAGCTGCCCCTCCCACTAGCCTCCTTCTCAGCTCCTGGAGGATGAGGTGACTACTCATCTCACATGCCCTGTGCTGGGCGCCCAGGGGCATGCCAGCTCTCCTTTGATGGCTGAGAGCCACTGACCTGCAACTTTGTGTGGGCACTGGGCCCGGGCTTGGGGAGGCAGAGGTGAACCAGGTCTGCCACCACCCTCTGGGTCTGAGTGACCAGCAGCGATGCCAGCACGGTGACAAGGTTATGGGCAGCAGTAGTGAAATGGGGAGCAGGACCCGAGGCCTGGGGGGACCTGGCCCCCAGCTGGGCAGAGCTGCCTGTGGCTCTGTCCATCTTCTTCCTGCTCAGGGCTGCACAGGCCCAGGGGCAGTAGGCCAGCCTGTGGGGGTGGGGGAGGGTCTCTCATTCTCTTCTGCCCCACACGGCCCTGGTTTTCTGGAAGTGTGACCTTCCCTAAAAGACGTGGACTGTGGCACAGCGTGTCCTCGCCCTCGTGGGGCCAGCAGTGTGCTGGGCACGTACCAGGCATTTCTGGGGGAGGGGTGGAGTTGAAGGAAGCAAGGGATCCAGTCGGCGGCTCTGTGCTGAGGTCCTCGTACCAGTGGTCCAGGCAGAAGGGACACACATCCATCGCGGGGGTCAGGCCTGTACTAGGCTCCCCATGTACTGTGTCCTACGAACCGAATTTAACTTAATCTCAGCCACCCTGCAGCAAAGGGGCTTCTTTCACAACTCCGGGGTGTTCAGGTGTCAGAGCTACAGGGCGGGGACCCCTGTAAAGCCGGCTCGCTCCTGCCTTCCCTGCCTGCCCTGTCCGCACGTCCTCCATCTGTCCTCCATCTGTCCTCCCCACCAGTGTTTCCTGGGTTCCAGCGTGTGCTGGGAGCTTGAGGTTCTCCAGGCTAGGCCGACTTCACCTCCCTCTGGCACCTGCCCGGCCAAGGTGCCTGTGTGACCAGCCATGCACCTCCCTCATCCTGGGCCTCGGTGGTTCTTTCTGAAACATGGGCATGCCCGAGGCAGCTTCTCGCCTTTGCAGTGCCCAGCGGTGATGTGCTGCAACGTGTGCAGGGGTGAGGGAGGGAGTTCGTGGGACGTGGGATATGATGGGGCTGAGCTGGGTCCCAGGCAGCGCCGTGTCTTGCCTGAAGCAGGCCCTGCAGTGCTAGGCGGGGCTTCTTCCCCAACGAATGTCTTTTCAAGCCGGGTAAATGGAGCAATGCCAGCGTGGTTTGGTTGCCAGAGTAACTTGCCCAAGCTCCTGCTGTCCCAGTGCTCAGGTCCAGACACGCCAAGGCTTGATGTTGTCTGTCACAGCAGGGGCAGCTGTGGGAAGGTTATCCTTGAGCACTGCTGCTTCCCGAGGGACCCCGGGTCTCCAGGGAACATCAGGCACAGTCTGCTGTGACGCTGCCCATGAGCGCCCCTTCCCCCGGAGCTGCAGGCCTCAGTCCTTCCTCTGGTCGGGGGAAGGGAGGCACCAGCAGGCCTAGAGGCAGGCTGGGGTGTGGGTCGGACCATCAGGGAGTGCCGACCCTGTGGCTTCCTGTGCTTGCTGCCGCCTGTCCCCACCCTCCCCATCTGTGTGGTCCCTGAATGTCAGGCTGGGTCGCAGTGGTCAGGGAGCCGGCAGGTGATCCTGAAGGTCCAGGAGACTGCCCAGTAGCAGGAGGTGCGACATATGCCTCATTTCTGCCCTTCACTCCCCTCTCCTCTCATGGTGGGGCGGGTTCAGGCCCAGGCATGTGGGCCTCATACTTCCTGTGTGGGGTGGGCTCTGTTCACATCTGCCCTTTGACCTGGAGTCCCAGGGGACCTGAATCATCTTAGGCTGTCCGGGGGCCTGGGTGTGGCCTGGGCGTCTTGGTGGAGCCAGCCCATCGTCAGTGGTGTGTGGCAGAACTTGTACACCCAGCGGCGAGGTTGGCAGTCGGTGGCTTTCTGTTGAAAAGAACAGCTGTGTCCCCTTCTCACAGGAAAATGGGTCAGAGGGCAGGGGACTGTCCCGGTGCCTGGCTCCGGTGTGGTTAGCTCTCCCCCAGCCGGGCTGTGTGTGGACCTCAGGGTACAAGGGCGGACCCTACAAGGAGCCGGACACCAGGGCAGAGGTCGTCTGGTCCAGCTCCTTGTTCAGGCTGGGACCACACAGCGAGGGGTGGCAGGCCTGGCCCAGCACAGAGTGGCCGCCGATGCCCCCACATTGTGCTCCTGGGGCAGGCTCACCAGTGGTGTGTGCCTGTGTGCGAGTTGCCCTGGTTGGACGGGGGGCTGCGGCAGGATGTGGGCAGGCAGAGGTGGCTCTGTGGGGCACAGCTGGGTTGTGTGAAGCTCCTTGGCCTGGGACTTGGGGGAGTGGCTGGCCCTCCCTATGCAGCTGGAATCCCCCTGGGGCCACAGCGGGTGGTGGGCAGGCCCTGGGCTGGGTAGGGGCCTGGCTTCTCCTCCTGGCTCTGTGGGTCCCTGTGAGGCTTGCAGGCCCTCTGGACCTTCGTCCCCACCTGCAGGAGGGGCGTCTCGGGCTTCTGTGGGTCCCAGTGTGAGGACAGGGCGGGGCCGTGGCTGTTGATTAACCGAGCTGTGCCCTTGGTGGGCATATGTGACCGGTGCTGTGACTTTCTCAGCTGGGAGTTTTCCCCAGTGTATGACCTTTCTCCAGGCCGTGGGGTTGGTGGCGGGAGGCATGCTTTGAATAGCTGAGGTCCCTCCAGGGCCCCTTGGGAGCATGCCTCCATTGCACCCTCATTCAGTGGCATTTGAATGTCCCCGTGAAAGGGGCCTGGGCAGGACCTGCTGGGCGTCTCTGAGCCTCTGAGGCTCCTCTGAGCCTTGCACCGGTCACCATAGGGGGCCACCCCCAGATTCAGAATAGGGGTGCTGAGGCCTGTCCGCATCAGCATGCTGTGTGGTGCTAGGGTTGCTACATGAGGTGTTTGTCCTGCCTTACCCTGTGGCTTTATTCAGGTGGTTTTGCCAGCAATAGTCTGTTCCCTCAGTGGGTGTGACTGTCACCATGTCACAGATGGGAAAGCCAAGACTCAGAAGGCTTATGGGCCGCCCTAGGGTCTCCAGCCCAGACCCTCTGGACCCCTCTCCACACAGGCCCATGCCGGCTGCCGTGTCTGAGCTTAGGCACATGTACGTGGGCAGGTGTGAGGGCCATATAGGTGGTCCCAGGACCCCTCTGCTTGCTTGGACAAGGTGGGCAGTGCTGGGTTGTGTTCACTCGTAGGCAGCTCTGGGCTGCTGCTAGATCCCCACACCTCTGCCTGTGGGGAGCGGAATTCCCAGGCTGGGCTGGTGGGGCAGCGAGAGCCAGGCACAGACCTGATCTGCTTTTTTTCTTTCATTTCTAAGAGGATACAACTTCCTTAGGGAAAGAGGAAGATTTGGAAAAGTAGAAAGAAAAGCCAAACACATGTAGCTCCGTCTCCCAGACCCTGCTCTGGAGATTGTTTCCCTTAAGCTTAAACTGTTTATTTTCGTCCCACACACGAGTGTCATGACTGCGGGTCGTCTGTGTGTTTAATGTGGTATCTGGCTTTTTTCACTCAACATTGCATCAGATGCTTTTGTTTCCCTCTTGGTTGTCATAAGCTCGTCAGTGGCTACACAATGTCCCCTTGGAGAGCTAATGAGAATCTAGGTAATGGTTGTTGCTCTGCTGTTGAGCACACTCTTTTCCTGATGGTGCAGGCAGGCACCTTGTATTCACAGCGGTGTTTTGGGTCAGTGGTGACCTCTGGCTGGGTGGAGTTTTGGTTGGTTTGGGGCCTGTGGCTGGAGGTCACTTTGGGAAGTGCAGCAAAATCGTGCTCCGGGTGGCTCACGTTGGTGGCGACGCAGTGTGACCAGAATTTGCTCAACATCTGCCCATTTTGACTCTTAAAAATCTATGAGAAGGTGTGTTTGTTTCTCAGGGCTGCTGGGACAGATGGCTACAAGCTGCAGGGCATAAAACCAACGGAAACTTCTTGTCTCACAGTTGTGGAGGCCAGAAGTCCGAAATCAAGGTGTTGGGAGGATTGGTTCCTCCTGGAAGCTCCAAGGCAGGAAGGGGGGGACCCTCCTTGTCTCTTCCAGCTTCTGCCAGCTGCTGGTTGACCTTGGCATTCTGTGGCTTGTGGCCGTGCCCCTCCAGGCTCTGCCTCCATCCTCACACATCTCTCCTTGTGTCTCTGTGCCCTTTTCTGTCTCCTGTAAGAATTCATGTGTGGATTTAGGGCCCCTCCTAACCCAGAAGGGCCTCAGCTGGCTCCCTACCTCGATTACCTCGGCAGAGACCCTGATCTGCATAGGGGCACATTCTGAGGTTTGGCATGGGCGTGAATGAGGGAGGACGCAGCTCATCTAGCCTCAGGTGTGCATTCCAGAGAGCTGGAGAGGGGAGAGAGGATGCTCAGAGAGGTGGTAACTGTCCCACAGCTGCTTGCTCCTCCCTGTCTGTGGAGTGGCGTGACTTCAGCCAGCCCTGGAGGCCTGGTTCAGGGCGACCCTGAGAAACCATGGAGGCCTCCAAGTTGTTCTAATAGGCTTACCCACATGCCTCAAGTGTACTCAGATTGATTTTTTTTTTTTCCTCCTTAAGATTGAACTAAAGATGCATTTTCTTCTGTGATGTTTCCTCTTCTTGATGTGTTAGGTTTGGAAGGATGCACGCGAAGACGCTGTATTCTTAAACGTTTGCGGATGAGAGAAGAGGGCTCCTCACTTGTAAGCACAGAGGATGCGTTAGCTTGCCTTTGCCTCAGGCATCCTGACCGGGAGCTTCATTTAAGAAGTCCATTTAATACGTTGGGGCAGCTCCCTGTAACGCCTGGGGGTGGGCAGAGGGAGCCTGGCGGCTCTGCATCCTTCTTCAGGCCAGCTCTCTGCCTGCCCCGCTCACATCTGTGCTGGCCCCGGGCGTGGCTGATGTTTAAAGATGGACCCCAGATGACCCTTGTACTGCAGGTGGGGAAACTGGGCACAGGCAGGGAGGGGCCCTAGCCCACCTGCCCTGGGTCCACACGGTGGCTGTAGGGCCAGTGTCCCTCTGCAGCTGGGGCGCCCCGTGATCCATCCCAGTCTGGGTTGCAGCTGGCGGGCATTCCCGGGACCGCGTGTTCGGGTGGGTCAGAGCAGTCATGGGCCTGGGGTTCCTGTCCCGGCTGCACTGCCTGCTGCTTTGTGGTGTTTGGTGAGTCATCTTTTCTCTCTGGGCCTCAGTTTCCCTACTTATAAATGGAAATAACTGCATCTCTTAAAGGGCTACTGTGAGGATCAGGTAAGATAACAAAGGTAAAGTGCCTTCCACGAGGTTCTAGAAATGGTGGTGAAGGTGTTTTTCTTCCTTTTTTTTATTTTGAAGGGAATTTAATGTGATAAGCATAACACAAGGACTCCCGTTATCTTTCTACTTAGGGTTGCCAGTTGTCTTTGCCTCATTGCCTCCATTCTTGCTCCGTGTGCGTGTGCGGACTGCCTCTTATCAAAGCGTTTGTGAGAAGTTGGGATTAACACACCCTTTCCCCCTTAATGCTCTGACCGTGCTTCTTAAGAACAAGGACTGTCCCGTAGTGAGAGTACCATACGGTGGTCAACATCAGGGCTTTTAATGACGGCACCCTGATTGGTCCCCTCACAGTCCCTTAGGGAGCTGGTTTCCTGGCCCAGGGTCCCACAAGGTACTCTCTTTAGCCTTCTTTCCCTCAGAACCGGCCTTCAGTCTTCCTTTGTCATCTCATCCACCCTTTTGAGGAACACAGATCAGCCACGTATCAGCCTGTCTGACACTGCCCCCCTCCCCTGCACCGCATGCCAGCTGTGCGTTAGGGCAAGACTGGCCCCGAGGGGAGCTGTGTTGCCAGCACGTCCTGCCTGAGGTGCCAGGTGTGTGCTGGGCTTGGGAATGAACTTGATCAGTTGGTTAGGAATTTCCTATAGATCTTGGCACCAAAATGTTAGCAGTGCAACAGTGTCATTAATAAACGACCTATGGGAGGCACTTTGAAACGACTGTCCTCACGGATACTCCCCATGCTGAGTCAGCACCCACTGGTCTCCAGCTGGCCGTGGAAATGGGGACTTCCTGAGTTCCTCTGTCCTCCTCACTCAGCAGTTGGCATTCTCCCGCATTGGCCCGTGTGTACACACAAGGACTCTTTATTTTCTCCATCGGGGTTGTAATCCCTGGCTCTCATTATCATTGTCACCTTGCCCAGGACAAGTGGCTGGCTGTGCACCAGGGAGAAGGGAGTTAGGGGTTGATGTGAGTCCTTACAGGGTCATGCAGGGCCTGGGGGCCCGGGGGCCCGCCCTGGTCCTGGCCATGCCTCCTCCAGCCTGTGACCTTGGGTAAGGTGGTGAACACCTTGGGGTCCTTGGTTTACCCCGATGTTAGAAGGAGAGGTTGGGACAGGTTAACCTTTAAGGCCCTTTGGGCCTGATCCCCAAAGTCCCTTGGGGTCCCCTCCTAGCCCTTGTGTTGTCCCGCTGGCACCAGGAGCTGGATATGGGGCAGTTCCTGGTGGCCAGCTGTCACCTGGGCAGTGATGACACAGAGGGCGGCTCCTTAGCACCCCGCCCTGCCCACTTCCCTGTGGCCCAACTCCAGCAGGGCCCTTCCTCGGCAGAACCCAGGTCTGTTTATGCTCGTTGGTAACCAAACATTGACCTCATCCTGGCACTGGCTCTCCTGACCTTCGGGGCTGTTCTCCTTCATCTCATTCTTGAAGAAACACAGCTGCGTGGGCAGACAGGGCGGGGTGCTGTGGGGATGTGCCTGCACCCACCACGCCCACCTATGCTGGAAGGGCCCTTGGAGGGTCTCAGTTCCCTTGCTGTACAGAGTAGAGTTCTGGGCCCCACAGAGGGGAGGGGACCTTCTCAGGGTCTCCCAGTAGCTGGTGGTGGGGCCAGGACTCTGAGCTCAGGCCCCTGGTGCATGGATCTGCCCCCCTCACCGAAGGCGCCTGTGTGTCCTTTACAGTGACAGGCTTCTCCGCTCACCTGAGTCCCAGGTGGTGCTTGATCCTGAGGAAAGGGCTCACGGTTCCTGCTGTGTCCCAGGACCTCAGGGGTTGAGCGCAGCATTTGGGGAGGGACGTGAGGGTTGCCAGCCTTCTCCAGGCGCCAGGCTTGGGAGTGACACAGCCCTGCAGGAGTTTGCGCACTCTGGGCTCAGGGCCCAGCACACTCGGGTGAGGGTCTCCCTGCCCGGGTGGGTGGGGGCTGGGGGTCTGCCTCGCAGTGGAGGCTTGGCCAGAGATGCGGAGGAGCTCTGTGTGGGGACAACCAGTCACCTTCCGCTGAGAGGTGGGGGGCGGGGGCACCGAGGGGAGGGCGCTGCTGGGGCGTGTAGGCCAGGAAGCTGCGGGGACAGCTTTTTGGAGCAAGTGGAGCCAGACCTCTCCAGCAGGGGTGGAAGGGGACGTGGGGTCTGCTCACAGGGGTGACAGCCCTGGAGCAGCCAACACCCTGGGGAAGCCCCTTGCTCATGGGCTATGGAGGATCTGCTTGTGGAGACTCTGGAAGGACCCGTGAGAAGATTGTTAACTGCCTCCCAAATTTCTGAGCCACCATGGCCTGGCCTGGATGTTTCAGAATCACCCCCGCACCCCAGTCAGCGGGCATCATCCCTCCTATTACAGATGGGGGCGCAGAGGCTCAGAGATGTTTAGTCACTAGTGCGAGGTCACACAGCAATGATTACAGAGAAGCTCTGCTGACCCCAGGCCTCTCCTGACCTTCCACTCCGGCTGTATACCCCCTGGCTCATCGTCAGCGGCCTGGTGACCAAGTGCCTGGCCAGCAGGACAGTGGGCTCCTGGTCTGTCAGTGCTGTGTTGGGCCACCACTGATGTCACTGTGGGACGTAGTGGATTTTCTAAGCCCTGCCCAAGGGAAGCCCCAGAAGACATGCACCCCCTCCCTCGTAGGGAGAACCGTGGGTCCAAAGGACAATTTCTGCTAGATTTAATTTGGAGAGTGAACCCACGAGTGAGGGCAGGACAGGATGCAGTGGGGCTGGAAGCTGGGCTGGCAGCCCCCCACCAGCACCACTGCCTGCAATGCTGTAGCCCCCCTCTGGAAGCGTGCTGAGTGGGGTGTGCGCCTTTCTGTGTGGGAGGCTCCGGGAGCCTGATCCATCCCCACCGTCCTGAGGGGGTGCTGCGGCTCCAGCAGGGTCATCACACCCAGGCTCAGGGTGGGGATGGGCTCTGCCTACCCTCTCCCCTGCCAGCTGGAGGGGGTCGTGGCCAGGGCTGGGGGCAGGCCATGCCCTCCCCAGCCAGCCTTTTGACTCCCCAGTGACTGTGGGTGGACATGCTGTCTGAGTGGTTGGATTAGGGGGCAAGACTGCAGCACACCCAGGTGGGGGTAGGGTCCTGCCCGCCCACCTGGATCCAGAGGAGCAGCGCTCTGTCCTCCCAGCATGCCAGGGGCAGCTGGAGGTGGGCTCAGCCCTCCTGGCTGGGAGGATCTCTGTCTTCCCCAATCCTGAGCCTCCCACCTGGACCAGCCAGCTTCGGTGTTCGTTCCCACCCTTGCAGCATTCATATCAGAACCCAGGTGACGTGTGACCAAGGACGCTGTCCCTGGCCTCCCCCTGAGCTTAGGGGTCTTGTCCCGTGGGCCTGGGTAGGGTTGGGGTAGTGCCAGCTCGGGCCATTTCTCCTCTCTCTCATTTCTTTCTTCTTTGTGTGCCCCACCTTCCTGCCTGGGTTTGGCTTGGGCTAGCTCTTTTTTTAAAAGATTTATTTTTATTGTTTTTGACAGAGAGATGAGAGAGAGAGAGAGAAAGAGAGAGAGAGAGAGAGAGAGAGAGAGAGAGAGAGATAGAGATAGAGATATAGAGAGATAGATACGGAGACAGAGAGAAGGGGGAGGGCCCAGAGCAGTCTCCATAGTTGCACATCATTGGTTTTTCCACATAGTTTCATTCCACAGGTGGGCTTGGGGCTGCACAGGGCAGGAACTGGGCCGGGGTCTCGCCCTGGAGAGAACTGAACTGGGGGCACTCCCCAGTTCAGCATATGGGTCACGGGCAGGGCCGGGATTCGATCCTCAATCCCCAGGGCTACAAAGTGAGCACTTAACCCGCTGAGCCATCCCAGCTTCCCCTGGGCTAGCTCTTGAGCCCCACTTGCTGGGGGCTTTAAATAGGAGTTGGGGGGTTCAGTTTGCTGGGTGGTGGGAGGCCGAGCCTGGACTCAGAGCTTTGGTCCCAGCCTTTAGTCACCTGCTTGCTCCCCATAGGCCACCTGCTTTGCCCAGGAACATGGGTTGGAAGGTCATTGGTCACTAGGGTTCATCCATCCCCAGTGCCCATGTGCGCTGTGACCCTCACTGCCTGGGGTACTTCCTATGGTTAGGAGGGCTTCCCCTCTGCCATGTTTGGCACCAGCCTTGGTTTGTTCCCTCCTCACAACCAGCTGAGAGGTCCCAGTGCTCCACATGCTACTACAATCTCAGCTTAGAGAGGGGCGTTTGCTTCAAAGAACCTTCGTGTGTGACGTTCCTGAATTGGATTCAGCCGGCACTTTAAAGTTTGCGCTGAGGCCCCAGCCTTCTCTAGCTCTGGAAAGGAGGCAGGTGCCGGGGGGGCAGGGCTGAGCCAGGCCCCAGGTGGCAGCGAAGCCGTGCAGGTGGGCAGCACAGTCTCCATGTAGCGCTGGTGCTCTGGTGGGTGTGCCCTCGGTCGGCAGTGTGGAAGCCTCAGCCCGCAGGTCCTTCCCTTCAAGGTCATGCCATTAGTGTGGGCTGTGGCGAGGATGGGCGGTTTTTATTGAGCACCTACTACTTACTAAGTGCCGGCCGGGGCCTTCACAGCTCCTGCCTGTCTTAGTCTCCACAGCACAGCCTCCCCAAATGGGTTTTTAATCTCTTTTTAAAATGAAGCAGAGGCTCAGCGTGCTAGACAAGCAGTGTCACGCAGCTGTTGTGTGCTGTCACATGTCACTGCCACCTTGGGGGCTTAGACAACACAGGTTTATCATCTTGCAGGTCAGGAGGGCTCGCTCTTCCTAGAGGCTTGAGGGGAGAACCGGTTCTCCTGCCCCTTCCAGCTTCTGGAGGCTGTCTGTGTCCCCTAGCAGGTCCCTTCCCCATCTTCAGAGCCAGCCACAGCACATTTCTTTGACCCCTCTTCCCTGGTCACACGTCTCTCTGACCATGGCCGGGGAAGACAACTCCATTTTTAAACTTTCATGCGATTCAGTTGGGCCCACCCGGAGAGTCTAGGCTGACCCCCCATCTTGAGTTCCATCACCTTAATTGCATTGGCAAGGGAGGTCACTTAGTCACAGATTCTGGGGCTTAAGATGTGGGCATCTGAGTACAGCTCACAAGCCCAGACTGAGAACCAGTCCCTGGTGATGTCCTGTGGGGAAACTGAGGCCTGAGCTTGTGTGGAGGCTGCTACAGGGCTGGGACCCTTGACTGAGATTCCCCCTCTCCCCCCAGCCCCTTGAGCCACACTGCCTCTTCCTAACTGCAGTCCCTGTGGCTGTCATGGGTGGGCACAGGGCTGTCATTGTCCACACTGCCAGCACCAGCATTGCAGCGTGCCCCAGGTCTGATGAGTCGGCCCTGCTGATGATCCTCTGGTCTGTTGTCACCCTGCTGTGGTTTTATGTGAGATGGGAAGTGCAGTTTGCTGTCCCGACGCCGAGTCTGTGTCATTTCTAACTGGGCGCGTCCCCACTGCCCTGTCTAATTGTAGGAACGCGGTCTTACAGGGGCTCTGAACCTGTCCCTGTCCTGCTCCACCTGCCACACCGCCCTGCCTCTGCACACGACTGGAATGTCCCCTGCTGTTCTGCCCCGGGCCTCCCCACTGTTCCTGTCCCCTCTGTCCTCCCCATCTGGCTCCACCAGCTCCTCAAGCAGGGCCTGCCTGGCACTCAGTAGACTTGCTTGACACCTAATGATAAAAGCAAACCCCCCCGTTCTGAAACCAGCAAGGGCCTCCCCTTTTTGCTACTAAGGGGCTTGGCACATACATTCTGGGGCTCAGTAGATATTTATCTCTGTACCCCCCACCCCTACCCCACAGAAGTCAGGCCGGCTGGTCCTAGCCTCATCACAGGCCTTGTAGTTGCATTTGCAGGAGGCCAGCTGCACCAATGAATGGTCAGGGCCTGGCAGGTGTGAGGGTCCCTCTGGGAGGGAGCCCAGGAGGCGGACGGTTTGAACAGTCACATAGATCAGGGCCTCCCGGCCCTGTGTGTGCATTTAGACTCCCTGGGAGGGCATCTGAAATGTATATGGAGGTCAGGCCCCTCTCCTAGAGTCCAATTCAGTTGGTCTCAGTGGGGAAGGGATCAGATGTTAAAAGATCCCCAGGGAGCCAGATGAGTGTCTGGGTAGTGGCACTGAGAGCGACAGGCCCGGGTGACGTGGCCGCTGTGTGGCTGTGTGTTCTTGCCGTGCAGGGCCTGTTCACATCTGCTCTCGGCCGTTATCAGCCAGTCCCATTTTTGGAGAGAAACCAGGGTTGGTGGGGCAGGGGACATTAACAGTGCTGTCACTTGCATCATCACCTGCACACACAGGTTAATTTCTGTGACAATTGAAGTCCCAGGAAAAAGAGTTTTCTCCCCCACCCCCCTCCCTTGTTTGAAAGAATGGCACGGGTTCGGCTGGCTTGTCAGTCTTCCCCAGCAGTAGTCATGAGTTTGACTTTTTGGTTAGAGAATTCCAGAGGCTGCCAGGCAGATCCAGCCTGGGGCTTGTTCTCAATGAGCCGGCTGGGACCCAGCTTCCTGTCTGGCTGCTCCCTTGAGATTTCCGTGTGGGTTAGGAAGCCCTGTGACAGTTCCTGGAATTAAATGCCCGGCACTCCTGTGGCCCAGAACAGGCAGGGTGCTGATCTGTGGTGATTCCTGGAGCAGCTCTTACAGCACACAACGGGACAGATGGCAGCCAGGGGACAGCCATGCACATTATCAGGGGAGGCTGAGTGACCAGCTTGGAGCGGTCCCAGTTTTCATTAATGCCATCGTTTGTTTTTTCTGTGGACTCGGGATGGAGAGGGTGGCGCTCTAGTCTCAGCTGTTGTATTTCATTGTTTGGTGGTGTTTGAGGTTTTCGTGATCCTGCGTCTCCAGGCATGGAGGTGGAATTGGGGGAGGAGCTGCATGCTGGCTGTTTGCACATCTGTGACCTGGGCAGTGTTTTCACTGTGTGACTTTGCAGCTTAAACCCTCTGCAACTCAGGCTCCTCTTCAATAAACAGGGGCAGTAGGTGTTGGGGAATTTGCATGTGTGCGTGTGAAGAACGTTCCCTTCTCAATGTCCTGCGTTGATGTGAGAACTCTTTCCCATGCCTAGGGCTCTGGAGGTGATCACTGAGTTGGCCCGTACCGCCCTTCCAACCCTGGTGGGCAGCCCAGGTGGGCAGGCCAGGCTGGAGGAGGGAGTGGCAGGGGCCAGTGTGCCCCAACTCCCAGCCTACCCAGCCCAGGGCTGCCGCCACCGAGAGCGTCCTCACAGGAACCCGATGCACCCCCGATAACGTGTCCCTCAGCCCTCTCGCCCTCATCCATAAATAATACCCGTCTCGCTTTCAGCCTTTACCTCCCTGAGCTGCGATGTGTGCCAGGAAGCAGATGCTAATGGCTCAGGTGTTCCTGAACCTGCCTCTTACGGTCCCACCTCTGTGCCTTTGCTCATGCCATGCCTTATTTTCGATGTGCCTTTTGTCCCACCCCACTTGTCTGCCTATCAGAGTCCTGCTTGTCCTTCAGTGCTCAGTTCAGATGCCGCCTCCTTTAGGAAGGGGCCCCTGATTTTTCCCCATCAGCACTTGCTCCCTGGCCCCCTCACCCTTAGTCTGTACCTTTTTACTGCACTCTTTGCCTTTCAGCAAACATGGTTATTCCTACAGCTCTTTCATTAGGCTGAGCGACCCTCAAAGAAGGGACCCTTGAAGAAAGGACCCTGTCCTTGGACAACTGTGTGTAACACTGGTCCTTCGTAACCTGGCTCTGTGACCTTGGACAGAGCTGCTCACCCGCTGAGCATCCTTCTCCTCTGCCCACTTAGCAGGGTCCCAGGGAGGATTAGAAGAGGGTAGCAGAGTGTGTGCATCTGCATGGAGGTCAGTAAGCAACTTCCTGTGCCCTCCTCACACCTACGCCGGGACCCTTCGGCGTTCCAGGGGCTCCCATCCAGCGGAGGATGCCTAAGCAGAGGCCATTCTGCCTTTGCTTGCTGTCCCCTGGCGATGGGGAGCTCATACCCCACCAGTAGCCTGGGCAGTTGTGAACTTGGTAACTCTTTCCCAGTCCTGGGTTCTGCCCTGCGAGAATTCGGTCCTTTGGTGACCTTTAGGACTTCTCAGGGTCCAGGGAGTAGGTGGGACTTGGGTTGGGACATCTGCCAAGTCCTTTAAGAAGACAGGACCATTTGCAGGCTCTGCTGGTTGGTGTCCTGGGCTTCGCTGGGGGAGACCTGGATGTCCTTGTGTGTCAGAGGTGCAGGTTCAGGAGCCTGGCGTGTGGGCTGGGCGGTGGGCAGCAGCTGCCCGCAGACTGAGCTGCGGGTTGCTTTCCCGCAGGCCCAGCCGCACTGAGCTAGGGGGAGGGCAAGGCGGCCTGGGAGGAGGAGGCTTCTCTACCATGGCCTGGTCCATCATGTCCCCTCCCTGAGCCTCAGTTTCTTCATCTGTAAACCTGGGTCTGTGCCTACTCCCAGGGCGAAATGATGAGGATGGACGTGTGCAAGGGCTCACCACCGGTGCTAAGTGTACATGGTTATCCGTGGTTCTTTGCTTTTTTAATTTTTAAAAATGTGTGGGGGTGACATTGGTTAGTAAAATTATATAGGTTTCAAGTGCACGATTCTAGAATGCATCACCTGTACATTGCATGGCGTGTTCACCACCCAGGGTCACATACGATCTTCTGTCACTGTACACTTGACCCCCTGTACCCTTTTCGACTTCCTCCCCTTTCCCTCTGGTAACCACCATACTACTGTCCCTGTCTGTGAGTGTTTCTTTGTTATCAGTGGTTCTTGCTGGAATGACCTCGTCTTGCTCCATGACTGAGTGTGTTCCAGCCGTTACAACAGAATGTCACAGACGGGGCTCCTTATAAACTACAGACATTTATTTCTCATGGTGCCAGAGGCTGAAATTCCAAGATCAACACACTGGCGGATTCAGCACCTGGTGAGGGCAGCTCCCTGGTTCATAGACCTTGTGTCCCCACCATGTCCTCACTTACTGGGGTCTCTTTTATCAGAGCACTAACCTCACTCACCAGGGCCCCATCCTCATGAGCTCATCACCTCCCAGAGGCCCCGCCTTCCAACACCATCGCAGGCGCATCAGGTTTCAACACCTGCATTTTGGGGGAAGGGGGACACAAACATTCTGACCATTAATTAGCAGTATCCCTGGTGTCTAGAGCTAGTCAGAGCTCCCTGTGGTTGGTCCTGGGCGCGTTGCTGCCCTGTGGGGTGACAGGCCCCATGTGGGGCGGGTCTGAGGTTACCTGTGGGAGGAGCAGCTTGCTGCGTCGGGGATGACAGTGCCCCCACCAGGAGGATGCATGGGTGCAGACCAGGGGTGTCCCCCAGACCTGCCCTGCTTGACTCCAACTTCCCGGACCCACAGGCATGTGTGGGCGCCTGCCTGCCCCTCGGGGGTATGCCCTGGGTGGGGGAGCCGTCTTCATCTTCTGGGCAGAGAGGGCAGGAATGAAGAGGGTGCTTCTGTTTAGTGAGGCCCTTCCACCCCCCATGGAGCTGCCCCCTTAATGAAGTGGAAGGAGAAGGGAATTGAATCAGCCCAGCAGCCTAAGGTGTGGTGCGGCTGCCCCTGCTAATGACCTGCCACAAAACCCGCAGGTCCCCAAGACATTCTGGGGACTCCGTTCAGTGGGAGGGCCTGGAAGGGAGGCAGGGCTGGCAGGGACCCTGGAAGGGGCAGTAATAGCTGGAAAGTCAGTCCCCATGTGCCACTGTGACCCGCCCCCCCATCCCCCTGCCATCAGCCTCCCTGTCCTCATATGCAGACAGAGATAATTGTACTTTCTCTTGCCCTGTAGCGGGCATGCCGGCACCCTGTCCTGATCCCCGAGGTCCTCACCACTTCCCTGCCCCCGCCCTCCTCCCCCCTTCACCTGCTGGCACCCACAGCTTTGTCTGGGAGCTTTTCCTGGCGGCTGTCCGGGTTGGGGGGCAGGGCTTCGGCATCAGTAGCCCCTCCCATCAGTAGCCCCCCACACCAGTGAGCCCTTAGGCAGGTGAGTAAGCCTGAGACCCCAGAGCTCCCCAGTGGATTGACATCCCTCTCATCCTCCCACCCCCTCCCATGTAACCTGCATGTACTTGAGCCCTGCCTCACCCAGACTCATGTCAGCTCCTGGCGGGGTCTGCCCATGGGGAAGAGTGTAGAGCTGGTGCGCGGGGTCCGGGACCTCACGCCACTGTCCCAGGCTGCTGCTCCTTCCCCTCGTTGCAGCCACTGCTGATGGAATCGTGTAGGATTGAGAGTTGAGTCCTTTGGGAAACTGGCCCCACCCACCTGACAAGATGGATTCCTGCTAGGTCCTCAGACTTTTTCCAAGGACCTACTGTGTGCTGAATAGTGAGCTAGGTGAGGAGGAGGCTTCAGGGGTGATCACACCCCTAACTTCTTACAGCTTGAGCTGAAGGTGGGGCTGGGGCCACACTGCCTAGCCAGGGAGGAAACCAGACCAGGAGGGGACACAGGACCCGCCCCGGCCTCACAGCTCTGGGAAGACAGGGCTGCCTGATGGTCAGTGGCAGAACCCAGCACGGGGGTGCCGCTGGGATGGAGCCAATCAACGCCCAAGGGGAGGGGCTCACAGAGCCTGCAGGCTGGAGACTCCGCCCACCACTGCTGCACAGAGGAGGAGCAAAGCAATGACTGATATTCTGGCTCTGGGAAGTGAGATTGTTTCAGGGAAGCCCCGCCCCATCCCCTCAGATGGAAGCTGCATTGTGAGTCACCCACGAGGGGCCAGGGGACGGTGTGAGGGGACGCTTTGGCCAACCCAGCCTGGAGTCCCTTCCATAGTCAGTGCCCTCATTTTTCCCACACCCATGGAAGCCTGGAAATACGCTTCCCCCCACTCAGCTCCTCTCCTCATTACTGCAAACCCTGGGATTAATTTAATTACACGCTCGACTCCAAGAGGCCTGGGGCTCAGAGGCACCCTGGCATCACCAGCTGCCCGAGGTTGCTGGGAAGGACATTCCTTTCCGGAGCCGTGTCCTTCCCCAGGGTGTCCTGACCCCATTCCCAGGGTCCACCTCTTGCTCTTTCCTGTTGCAGGGTTCCTGCTCTGTCCCACAGGTGACCAGCTGTCCTGTTCCATGGCTCTTGACCACGTGCAGGGCCTGGTTTGGGCCACTGTGTGTGGGGCCAGGGTCTGGCATGGCAGGGGAGGCTTATCTGGGGCTTGCAAGAGGCAGCCTCAAATCCTGAGAAACTGTGGGAATGGGCAGGCTTGGGGGCTGGGTCCCGTGAAAGGCCCCCAGACCAGAGCTGGCGGGAGTGGGCTGAGGGTGGCAGGCTGAGCCCGCCTGCTGGCTGCCCTCCTGGCCAACGTTGTCCTCCCTGGGATTAAAACTAGTGACACCAAAGGGTGGGTCTGCAGTGGGAAAGTGCAGTAATTTAATCCATTCTCCCTTTTTATAAAATAACAGTTTCTCCTTATTCTCAAAGTAGATGTGAAAATTGACAAGAAATGGTGTGAATTAAATAAAAAAAAAACACCACCCTTTCCTCCATGTGAGCCCCCACCCCTGTCGTCTTTTTTTTGTGCTCCCTCCTGAGTTTATTTCATTGCATAAGTTTTTTAAATGCAGCAGCTGGGGAAGCCAGGATGGCTCAATGGGTTGAGCGCTTGCTTTGCAGCCCCGGGGTCCAAGGATCGAATCCTGGCCCTGGCCTGTGCAGGACCCATCTGCTGAGCTGGGGTGTGCCCCCATTTCTGTTCTTGCCGGGGCTCATGTGGGAGGCCCCTGGCCTGGTTTGCAGCCTTACACCTACCTGTGTGAAATGAAACTGTGTTGAAAAACTACTGATGTACAACTATGGAGATAGCTCTGGGCCCTTCCCTTCTCTCTGTCTCTGTCTGTCAAAAAACAATAAAAATAAATCTTTAAAAAAAATGCAGGGGATGCCGAGATGGCTTAGCAGGTTGAGCATTCACCTTACAGCCCTGGGATCCAAGGATTGAGGCCTGGCCCTGACCTGTGTGAACCCATATGCTGAACTGGAATGTGGCCCCTAGTTCGGTTCTTGCCGGGGTGAGCCTCCCATGCAGTAGGCCCCTGACCCAGTTCTGGGCGGGGGCCATGCCCACCTGTGTGGGATGAAACTATGTCAAAAACTGATGATGTACAACTATGGAGTCTGCTCTGGGCCCTCCCCCTTCTCTGTGTGTGTCTCTGTCAAAAACAATAAAAATAAGTCTTAAAAAATGCAGCAGCAATGATACATACAATTTTGTGTCCAGTTCTTTCCACTGGCATTTAGGTGTATTTCTACATTGTTTAGCAGAGAAACTTCCTACACGTCATTTGAATGACGACAGGGTGTCACTCTCTTGTTGGACGCATAGTTATTTCCAGTTTTGGCTACTGTGAGATCATCTGCATTCTCATTATTAGAATTAGTTCTTCAGGATAGGTTGTGTTAGAACTACTAGGTGCATTAAAATATTGTTAGACTCTCATATTGTGTTTTTGCAATTCAGAAGAAAACCACACGCCCCAGTAGGCTGAAGTGTGCTTTGCTTTCTGCTGCTGCTTAGGGTTTGGGGCAAACCCAAACAGATGGGTGGAGCGGGGCCCATTCCTTGGTCTGGGACCATGGACTTGGCCTCTGGTCTGGGCACATGTGTGGCCCATTAGGGAGGACAGCTGGCCTATGGCCTGTGGGCCCTGAGGTCTGGTTCTGGTGGTGAGCGCATAGGGTGTTGTTGGGTCATCTGTGGAATGTGTGGTAGCCTGTGTCCCTCTCCTGGTGCTGGCTGTCACCACTGTTCTCTCTGCCATCCTGGGAGCTTGTGACGGAGGGGACGGCTGGCTTAGACGGGAGCAGTGGCATGTCCAGCCCCGCCGTTGCCCATCAAGGAAGCTGAGACTGGTCAGCAGGCCGCTGACCCCATCCCAGTGTGTGACCCTGACCGAGGAGGGAGAGGCTGGGAGCCCCTGATTCCTCCTGTAGAAACGGCAGAAAGGCAAACCCCTGCCAGCGCCCGTGGTAGGAGACTGGGTGGGCATTGTGGCCGCCTTCCGAACGGCTCAGTGTGTGAGTTAGTGACCCGACTCGAGACATTGGCTGCGCACAGTGGCTGGACCCGCTCTCGAGTGTCTGGCAGCCCTGTCTCATGGTGAGCGGTCAGCAGGGCAGCTAGCTGCGCTGTCCTTGAGCATTGGGCAGTAACGGAGGGTCCAGCAGGGAGGCCTGACCAAACACCACGTCTTCCTTCTGGGAGGTCCTGCCAGCTTCTCTTGGGGCTGGTGCTGTCAGCTTTGCCCAGGGCGGCTAAACACTGGGGGTCCTGTGCCCTGATCTGCAGGGGTGGGCCTGGGATGGGGAGTGGGGCTGGCAGACTGGGGCCTGGGTCCCCCTGCTCACCCACCAGCAAGTGGAAACACTATTCCTTGTCACCTCCTCATCTGGAGAATGGGGACAATGCCTGTTTGACCCTTGCCAGATGCAAGGGTGGGGGGTGCGTCCCCTCCCCTGCCAGCCACATGGGCCTCCTGGTTTTAACTCATACGGATGAGCCAGCTGGGAGTGTCTTTGGAGTTTATCTTGTCTACTGGTTCCCAGTTGATGTTGCAGGGAACCTTCCTGCTAACAGCATGCAGAGGACACACAAGGTTGGGGAGCCCTGGCTGTACCCCATCTCCCTCCCTGGGCTCAGGGGGGCCCAGCAACCCCTGAACTCTGAGGCCTTTCCCATCAGGCCTGTTTGCATGGAGAGGCTGTGGGAAGCGAGCAGAATGTTGGGTGACTGGAGGCAGGCACGAGGTATAGACTGTAACCACAGGCCAAAGCAGGTGTGAGCAAGACCTTTTGGCAGCTACAGCCCCCCAGGTGGGCCAGGGCACCTGCCTGGGGGTGGGGTGGGGGTGAGATCTGCCCAGCGCTGGGCATGCACACAGGGCCCCAGTGGGGGTGGGGGGGGCTTTGCAGTCTCTGCTTGGGGTCCAGTCCCACCCCTGCCGCTGCTGTGCACTGCGCGGTGAGCAAGCCTGTTCTCTCTGAGCGTTGATTCCTCAGCTGTCAGCGGGGGCTGCCCAGAGCCGGGGTGAGGTGAGGCTGGTGTGGGTGCACCTGGCCCCTGGCAGGCCTCCCGGCAGAGCTGGCCTGTAGTCACCAGTGCCAGCCCTGGGGCTGAGGGTGGGCTGGCCTGGCAGGGAGCCACCGCTCTCTTGTCTCTGGAGTGGAGAGGAAGTGGCCCTGCCATTCCCCACTAGTGAGTGGTTGGGGTCAGCTGCTGCCATTACTGCCCTAGGCTGGGCCTGACGCGTCAAGATGCAAACGCTCCTGGGCCTGGTGTGGGGGCCGCTGGACAGGGCTCCTGAGGGTCCTTCCATGTCTTTAGGGAGCAAAGTGAGGCAGGTGGGGGACAAATGGGGCACCTGTGCAGGAGAGCTGCCTCTCCTCCCTGGGGGTTCAGGGCCTTGCTTTTGGGGGCCTGGGCCATGCTCTGCTGCAGGAAGGTCACGGCCTTCTGGGGAGAGAACTGCCACTGCCCCAATCCTACAGTGCACGACGGGGGAGGAGCAGGCCATCCATGTCATCTGTGAGGACACCGGGGGTGGTGCTGGTCGTGGGCAGGAGGTAGACAGGTGCTTCTTATTCCCAGCGTGCATTGTGGTCGAGGAGTATAAAAAGCCCCATGGGGTCCGTTCCCTGAGCCCCCAAGGGGCAGTGGGGGCATTAGAGAGCTGGCCTTGGCTGAAGGCCTGCTGCCTGCTGAGCTAGGGGTCCACGGTGTGGTCTGGGGCAGGTGGGCACAGTAGGAGGAGCAGCAGCTGGCCTGGGTGGATGGGGGCCATGCTGGCCTCGGGGACCCTGTGAGCTCTGGCAAGGTGCTCATGTGGACAAGAGGCTGTAGACTGTCCCTTAACAGGTGGCTGCTGAGCACCCTGGGGAGGTGCCCCACGATGTCTGGCTCTGGACCTGCTTCCCTGCCTTTCCCCCCTTCCGTGCCGGCACCTGCCCCAATGGTCTGGACCCCTGGCCCACCCTGCCCTAACCTCCCCTGCTGAGCGGCCCACCTCCCTCTCCTGGCCCCGCCCAGCAGGTTCCCGGCTCTCAGCCTGGCCTGGGAGGGACTTTGCCATCACTTTTCTCCTCTGACCCTGGTGGCTGAGGCAGGACTAGGGCTCCGGGCGGCCCGGTGGTGGAATTGCTGTCCTGATGTGATTGTAGAAGGGGGTCAGCCCAGTGAGGAAGGGAGGGTTTCAGCCCCTCCTGCTGCATGCAGAGACTGGGGACAGCTGGTGAGTGTGTCACTGGGCTGTCCCTGTGCCTGGCGCCTGGTTGCTCTCATTGGTAAGGGCCCCATGGAAGGTAGAGGCTTTTACCTGACATATGTGCCGCCTCCACTGATTGTAGGTCCTGTGCATCAGGCACGGTGCGGGCGGAGGGCCCCGGTGCCGCGTTGGCAAGCTTAGGAGCCTGTTTCCCCACCTGGACACGGTACCCTTGGGCGGGCTGCCCCTGGTTGTGAGGGTCGCCTCAAGGGAGTGTGTGAGAGGACTCTTTGGGCCCGAAGTACTGGGGAGACCGAAGGAATTGGCCGGGGAGCCCCTCATCTTCCTGCAGGGTTTGGGTGTGGGGAGGGCAGCTCTCTCACTGCAGACCACGTCTGGAGGTTAACGTGCCCCCCACCTTGTGTCCTTACAGATCCCTCCTCCACGTACATCAGACAGCTGGAAACCAAGGTGAAACTGCTGGAGGGTGACAAGCTCCCCGTACAGGTAGGCCGGCTGGGGGTGGATTTCGGGGGTCGTGTCTGCTTCATCTGAAGGCCACCATGAGCCCTTCACCCACCCAGCACTCCTGTGCTCACCCTCATCCAGCTGACCTGGTCTCCACCCCGTCTCCCACTCCCACCCCAAGCCACTGCCTGGAAGGTGGGCACCTCATCCTTGCTCTGCCTCCCCTGGGGCTCCCTGTGTCATGTCCTTTCACTGTCCCCCAGCGTTCTGTGAGCTCGTTGGGGCGCATGCTGGGCTTGCCCCAGAGATGGTGCCGACACATGGCTTTTGAAGATGGGCTGCTCTGTCTGTCCATCTCGCAGCCGCGTGTATTGGAGCCCAAGAGGCGGCTGGCACACCTCCCTCAGGCCCAGGGGAAGCCTCCCTGCTGGGGTCCATGGTCAGAGGAGGCCGTGTCTCCTCCCCCGCACGCCCCCAGCATGACTGGGCCATGAGGGCAGGGTGAGAGGCAGGGCATTGGAGAGGCCCGGCAGGGTGGTGTGGCTGAAGCAGGGTGGGGGCCTTTCCTGCTGTGGGAGGCTGTGGTCAGCCCCAGCTGACTTTCAGGGGGTCAGTTGGTTTGGCCAACCCCTGTAGCCTCCCTCTTTCTTGGGCCCTGACTTAATCTCCCTGCCCACTCCCCTGCTGCACCCCTGGTCCGTAAGTGGCTGGCCAGCCGGAATGCCCAGAGCGTTTCTCTGGGGTGAGGCTGCGGCACTGGGGGGTGGGACGGCAGCCTCCTGGGCAACCGCGGCTCTGCCCCCAGCCTGCTCTGACCACTGGCAGGGATCAGACTCAGCCCCAGCCCGGAGGCAGCAGCAGTAGGGGGCCTGTCCCCCACCTGTGCCCACACTAGGGTCAGGCATGCCAGGCACAGGCATGGTCAGGGGGATGCAGACCCTCACCTGGACCCTGCTTGCTGGCTGCAGGCAGCTAAATTGGGCTTCAGGGATAAGAACAATTCAGAGGCCGCCCAGTGTGGAAGGATCCAGCATCTTATTTCTGTAGAACTTGGCTGCCCTGGTGGCAGCTGTGTGTGCCTGTGTGAGTCATGGGGGCAGCTCCCCAGGTCCCGGCCCTTGACCTTCCCTCAGCTGGGGCTTGACCTTCCCTCAGCTGGGGCTGGGCTGGTGGGCTGGGGCCTTGCCCAGCGCCTCTCACTGAGCCCTGTTGGAGCTACACCCAGCATCCCAGGAGGGGGCAGCTGTGTGGCGCTGGGGCCCTGGCCCGGCTGGTGCGTTGCGAGCCCCTGACCTGGTCTGGCTCTCCACCTGCAGCGAGCACAAGCACCTAGGAGCCATGGCATTGGCAGAGTGTCTCCAGAGCCACCCACGGAGCTCCTGCTGCCCCTGCCACCTGCTGTCACTAGTGGGTGGGTGTTGCTGGCCTTGGAGGAGGGCATGGCTGTTCTGGATTCCTAGGGGGGCTCAGGTGGCCCCAGCCTTATAAGGATCCTCAAGCCACTTCCTGTCCCCCAGGCTCTGCTTGCTCACCTGCGGATACAGTGTTGTGGATGGTCTGCTGAGTGCAGGGTGCTGGGGGTGCAGGAGTGACCAGGCGGAAGCCTGCCATCAGGGAAGCTGCTTGGCCACCTCCTTGTCCTGGCGTGGGACTCACGTGCACAAGGGGGGCGGCTGGAGGACAACAGAGGTGGGCAAAGCCCCATGGTCAGGTCTTGGCCCTTGTTGCTGAGAGTACCGGCCTTATGCTATGGAGTCGGGGGGCAGGGAGGATGGGTTTACTTAGCGTACTTCCTCCAGGACTCCCTCAAGTCATGGGCTCCCAGCTCAGGTGTGGCCTCCTGCCTGTGGCCTTCCCAATCACTCCCATGTGGCTTCATGCGTGCTCTGAGCTCTCACTGGTGGGGTGGTGGGATCCCCCCACCCCACCTCTGCTGGACTGTCAGCTACTGAAGGTCTGGGCTGCAGTGGTCAAATCTCCAATGCTCAGCATAGCTGGACTGGGTGGATGTATCTTGGGGAGCCCCTGGCTGCCCCCCACCCAGAGTTCTAGGCCAAGAGGGGAGGCTGTTTCTTGCCCAGAATCAGGAAGGTCTGCTCAGCCAAGGGAGAGGTGCTTTACGAGGTAGTGAGTGTCTCATCTGGAGGTAACTGAGTGGCGGATGGATGACCATGTTTGGGAATCTTGGGGAGAGGGTGGGATTCCGGCTTGTGAGATCGTATGATGCTGGCACTTAAGTCTTGTCGCTGAAGTGACATCGCACGGGAACCTCCAGCGCTGTGTTCAGCGGGAAATGTGCCTGTTGACGACCAGCCGGAGAGCAGTCTTGTCCTTTGAACTATCAAGGGGATGTGGCTTTGGGGGGTTTGGGTGGGAGGGCGGAGAGCCTCTGTGGGTTCCACTTCCCACTGCCCCCACCTCCACCCCCCATCCATGGCCTCTATTTAACTCCAAAATAGCTTTAATTAAAACGGTGCCAGTGTTCACAGATGAAGTTACTGTACTGCAGTTCGTATTTTCTGTCTCTTGTCGGCTTTTACAATTTCATCAACACAGCTGCTTCCCCTGCGATGATTCATCCTGAGCCCCTGCACACGTTATTATTTTTCCTGTGGATTCTCTGTGCCCGGCCGGGCTGGGGTGGGGGCGGCTGTAATTGATGCCGGGGCCTCAGCTCTGTCTTTCTCTTGGTTCCCTCCCCTGCTGGGCTGATAAATGCAGCAAGCGCAGCCGTCTGGGCGAGTGCAGGCAGTGGTCCAGGCCAGCGCCTGAGCATCTACCCGCCCGCCTGCCCCCTCCTCCTCACCCCCGTGCCTGCTTCCCCCCACCCTGCCCTGCCACCTTGGGGTGCTGAACACTCAGCTTGGAAGTGACCCCAGGATTTACACCAAGTGAAGATGGGGAACTAAGGCTGGCGTGGAGCAGGAGTTCCTGGTGTGAGTGCATTCTTTTGCTTAGGGTGGTCTGAACAAAGGACCACACACTGGGCAGTTTAAACAAGTGGAATGTATTATCTCATGGTTCTGGGGGCCAGAAGTCCAAGATCAAGGCAGGGTTGCTCCCTGTGAGGCCCAGGAGGGCAGGGTCTGTCCCCATCCCCTCTCCTGAGCTTGTCGACGGCCATCTCCTCCCTGTGTCTTGTCGGCAGCCATCATCCCTCTGTGTGTGTCTGTGCCTCAGTTTCTCCTTTCGATGAGGACAACAGCCCTACTGGATTAGAGCCCCACCCTGATGACCTCCCTTTAATGTGCTCATCTCTGTAAAGACCCATCTCCAAATAAACCCCCTTCGGAGGCCCTGGGCGTTAGGACACCCACATATGAATTGGGGGTGGGGGCACAGTTCAGCCTGCAGCCATGATATCAGATGATATCAAAGTGGGCCCTGGCAGAACTGTGCTCTAGCACCCACCCATGTGGGACTCTAGGTGCAAGTCCATCTGTCTGGGGCCTTGGTTTTCTCCCCTGTAAGGCCAGGGTGATGGTGAGGCCACCATATTGTGTCCTCACTGAGCAGAACCCAGCACCTGGGGAAGCACCTTCTCACCTCCTGGTCTCAGGACCTGAGATATTAAGGTCTGGCAGACTGTGCCTACCCAGCCAGGGGTTTGGTCTGGCCCATCCGCAAATGAACTGCTCCTGCTAGTCCTTTGTCTGAGTTTTGAACCATCCAGGCTGCCACCATCTAAGCCTGTTGCTGCCTCGTCTGTTTCCTGCATCTCCTAGGGGGATAGGCCTTTCTGAGTGGTGGGTTTCCTTGTCCAAGTCCTGTGGGGATGGTGGCCCTGTGGTATTTCTTTGGTGGTAGTTTGAGGTCTTCTGTGACGTTTTGCCTTGCCAGCGGGCTCTGGGCCATTTCTGCTTTGTCCATTTGGTGTATGGGTTTGGCCACCATGTCCCTACCCTCTTTGTCATGGGCAGTACGGTCTCTGGAGGGTTTTAATTAGCAGGATCTTAGAACCACCCCAACTTCTCCCACAGCCCAGGAGGAAACCCCTCTTTCCAGCACCTGAGCTGATAGATGATCAGTCTAGCAATATGGGTGGGAATGGAGGCGGGATTCCACCTCTGCCCCTCTGCCCAAGGCTTCACTGGAGGCCACTGTGAGCCACACATGGGTGACAACATGGCAAGAGGCCAAGCCCAGGACTCTCTAAGCCAGAGGGTGAGGTTCAGATCCCTGAAGTGTCACTTATTGGCTGGGTGGTGCTGGGCTGTTGGCTCAGCCTCCCTGTGCCTCAGTTTCCCCACATGCAAAGTGGGGACACTAGTGGTCCCTGTCCCGGGATTAAAGGGCAAATCATGGCAAATACGTAGGGCAGGGGCCGGCCGGCAGTGCGGGCCATGGGTCAGACCCTGTGGTTTTGCCTTTGGGCGTTGGGTAGACGAGGGTCCTCCCTGACTCCAGTTTATGTACAAACAGAGGCCTGGGAAATGTGGGGGTGTTGCTCAGATCCACTCAGCCACGGGAGGTGTAGAGTTTGCAAGTCTGTGCCCTGCACAAGGAGGCACACCTCCTTCCTTGAAGGGGACCCGTGAGGTGGTGATGGTCATGGTGATGGATGAGACCTGGTCCGCATGCCACCCATCGGGAGTCTCAGGCCTCGAGGTTCTGAGCGGCACACACACCTGAGTTGGGAAAATGGGATTTAGGCCCAGAAATTGCACGGGGAGTCAGGGAGCAGTGCAGCCGTAGCTGAGTGATATTAGCCACACATTAACCACCTGCAGGACCTCCACGGCCCGATCTGAGTGCTTATGAGGAAGAACGCTCTGGGCCCATGGCCTGCAAGCAAGTTCTCTTAAAGTTAAAGGAAAGGAAAAACATAAATCTGGCTGGTGTGGAGTGCCAGTCTGTGCTGGTGATTATCCTGAGGACTAGCAGGGGGTGCCCCGACCTGGGGGTGTCTCCAGGCCCTCGCACCCCACCCCGGCCTCTCAGAGGGTCTGCTTCTCTCTTGAATGCAGCTGTGCTCGGTGTGAGTTGTGGGGTGGGCTGCCAAGGGGTGGGTGCCCCCACTTCCCACCCCCCTCTGTGGCTGGTTAAATCTGGAGTTTTTAAAAATGGGGCACTTCTGTGAGGTGCCTTGGGGACCCCCCCCCCCAACCACAGCTTGAGGTGTGGGAAAATGACTCTGGCCAAGGTGGCCAGGGTATGGGACAGGTGAGGGGCGTGGCTGGTGTTTGCTGGGTGACAGGACATTTTTTCCCTTGCAGCTGTCTCACCCCTGCGCCCCCAGGAGCTGGCTTCAGGTAGAGCTGCTGGTGGGACTGGTGTGCAGTGGTGTTTGGGGGGGCGGGGGCTGCTTTGAGTGCTGTGTGGTGCTCTGTCTGCTCTGGGTGCCCTCGCTTTGGACCCCGCCTGTCCCTCCCTGGGAGCTGACCACCCGCTAGGGTGCCCTGTGGTCCTGCCTTTAACTTCTTTCTGGGACCCATCCTCTCTCTGAGCTGGTATGGATGTTCAGTTTTAAAGTGTGTCCTAAAATTCATGCAAGATTTGAATTTTGCGTTATTTGTGCGATAAAGTGTTGCCAACAACAAAAAAAAGACAGCGTGACAGCTGACAGTTCAGGGTTATTAAAAATGGAGCGCTACACGAAAGAGCAATGCGTTTTCATTGTTGAACAATGAAAATTTACAATCTTTAATTATAAACCTGTGTTTTCTATCAAAATTACTTCTTGTGTGAATTTTGGGACACCCTTACAAAGTGACAGAAAAAAGGAGTCCTGAGGTGGCAGCCTCACTGTGGGCTCTTCTCATCTACTTGTGAGGTTGGCAGGGCTGTCCCTGTCATCCCCACTCTGCTGTGAGGACCCCGAGATGCAAGGTGGGAGGAGGGGTTTGCCAAGCCACTTTGGTCAGTGGTGGCCCCCGGCTGGCCCAGGTCCCTGAGCGAGGTCCTTGTGGCTGCCTGGAGGAAGGCAGAGCCCTTGGGGCCCAGTGCTGACCCCCCACCCTGAGCCCCGAGCCCACCGGCCTCCGCGCCTGTTAAGGTTTTGGAAAGCAGGGCTGGTTCATGTCACCAAGTCCTGTCCCAAGAGCCCATCTCTGCCTGCACCAGGAGGGCCGTCTGGCTGAGGGACCAGCCTGGAGTCCCTGGGTCGGCCCCTTGGAGGCAGTACTGGCCCTGGTCACTGCATGCAGATCGGCCCAGGGTCCTGGGTCTGATGCTCCAAGCAGACACCGGTGGGCAGCCTGCTGGGCCGGACACCAGGCACCCCTGTGCCAGGGCCCACCCTCGAGCCCCCACCCGCAGCCAGGTGCTGCCTCCCTGCTGGGAGGCACACAGTAGGTGCTTCTTGAACACAGAACTGCTCTAGGAAGTGCCCCACTCAAGGGGTCACAAGGCCTTTGGGAGCAGGAAGAAGGGTGGGAATAGCTGTCCGCAAGGGAGTCCCCTGAAAGGGGGCCTCTCCAGACAAGGAACCCCAAGTGGCTGGGCTGAGGAGGAGGTGTGGCCTCTTCCTGCCCTTGGCCTGTTTCTGTTCAGCCCGCAGGTGTCTCTGGTGTATCCAGGGGTCCCCGAGGGAGTCTCCACAACTTTGCAAGCGGGGGTTCCTGGCAGGAAGGTGGTGGTGCCCCCCCCACCCCCCGAGCTCCACAGAGGCGGAGAGGCTGGGGGTAGCCTGGGTCTGTGTCTGGGGGGCCCGGGTGTCCTCACAGCAGAACTTAGGGGGGCCCTGTGGTCTCCGGCCATGGCTCTCCCTTTGGGTCCCGCACTCTGTCCTCGGGAGGCGGGGACAGGACTGGGTGGGAGGGCAGTGCTGTGTTTGTAGCACTGGACCTCCCCCTGCTGTGTGTGTCACATCCCCTCTCCCAAGCTGGGGAGGCTGTGGGCGGGCAGGTGACCTCCCCTGGGCAGAGCTAGTGTCCCCAAGCCCTGAGGTGCTGGCCCCACTGCCCTGAAGGCCACTTCAGCTCCCCGCCTCTCAGCGATGAAAACCCGAGATTTCTTTCTTCCAGGGCGCCAGCAGGCAAATACCAGGGTTTTTAATTTGGGCTGACGAGCAATTATGGCTTCTCATTGCAATGCGTCATTAGTCACATGGCCCCTAATGAGAGATGGTGCATCTTCCCGCCAGCTTTGAGGCTGGCTAATAAAGTTCCGTGGACGTGCACATATTTGTAGATGATCACTGAAGGCAGGGCTGGTAATTGCATGCTGCTAATTAAAAAACTCCCCCCACCCCCTGTGCACACACCTCCTCCCAAGGAAGCACTCCTGGGGGAGGGAGTAGGCAGCGCAACCCGGGTTTCCAGTAACAGCATGTGGGTCCGGCCCGGAGGGGCTGGGAGGAGGGGAGACAGCCCAGAGCAGAATCCAGCTGGTGTGTGGTGTGCGCGTGAGCACCGGGCAGTGCCCAGTGCCCAGGCCCAGGGGCTGGCACGGGGAAAGCGGTGGCCCACATCCCTGGCCTCGTGTAGCTATTAGAGGCCTGTCCAGGACAGTAACTGGGTTTGGGATTTTTGTCTCTGAGGAAACTGGGAGTGACTTCCCCCAGGATTGGGGATCTGTGTGGTGGGGGTGGGGTGAGTGGGGCAGAGGCTGCTGCCCCCTTCTCTTTCTGGTGCCTGGTGGTGGTGGGGGGCTTCACTTGATCGGACCCCCTGGCCAGCCCACGGAGGATTGGCATACATGTGGGCTCTCCTGCCTCTGCTTAACCCAGGCACAGCCAAGAGTAGGGGCATTTAAGGTCAAAGGTCATGCCCAAGGTCTACCGCGGAGACCCTGCCACACTTTGGGGACCACCATGAGAGGGTGATGAGAGGGAGGAGGGGTTGGTCCCCAGGTGTGGCTGCTACACCCAGCCCTGCCCCCCCTTGCCCCTGCCCTTGCCCCTGC
>PVKE010000847.1:0-120067 GCA_004027555.1 Craseonycteris thonglongyai
GTTATTTCTATTTTACTTTTTGACAGATAGAGAGAGAGACAGAGACAGAGACAGTTAGAGAACCGAACTGTGGGAACTCCCCAGTTCAGCACGTGGGTCCTGCCTGGGCCGGAGCCGGGATTCGATCCTCGGTCCTCATGGCCTCAAAGCGAGCGCTCAACCCGCTGAGCCGTCCCGGCTTTCCCCTATTTTTTTTTTAATCTTTGGATTTCTTTATAGTTATAAGAGACTATGTCTAAATTTTTAATTTCTCCCAAATACAGAAAGAAAACTTACATTTTATGTAAACATCTCTCTGAATGTACCTGAGAAGTTTAGCTTCTTTTCTGTCAGCATTATAGGGCTTTGAGCCTCATAATAAGGGCATTATCAATGATATACCAGGTACTTTTGGAGGAAACAATTTTATTTTTTATTAAAAAATTTTGTTTTCTTCTTATTGTTTTTGACAGAGACAGAGAGACAGAGAGAAGGAAGAGGGCCCAGAGCAGTCTCCATAGTTGTACATCATCAGTTTTAGACAGTTTTGTTCCACACAGGTGGACAGGGGTTGTTCACGGTGGGAACTGGGCTGGGGGCCTCCACCATGGGAAGCACGCCCTCTCGAACTAGGGGCCGAACCAGGGGGTGAGAACCAAACTAGGGCTTTTCACATGGGAAGCACACCACAGTTCAGCATATGGGCTACATGGGCTGGGGTCAGGATTTGATCCTTGGTCCCCGGGGCTGCAAAGCAAGTACTTAACTTGTTGCGCCATCCTGGCTTCCTGGAAGTGATTTTAAAGAAAAACAATGAAGTGTAATTATTTACAATGGTTTTAGTATGTCTACACTGTATAAAAGTAATTGTATCAAGACAATAATAAAAAAGAGTATTGTGCTTTAAGTTTCTTGGTGTCCCTTACTGTTCATAATCTATGTGATACGTACTTTCACTTCAACATCACTATGAGCCAGGTATTATAATTCCATTTTGCAGATGAGAAAACTCAAGCTCAGAGAGCTTGAGTAACTGGCTCAAGGTTACACAGCTATTAAGTGCCAGATTCAAGAAACAAAGTCAGGTCGGACTAACTCCAAATCCTGTGCTTATTTATCAAGTATCTGGGATGGCCTCAGATGAAAGGATACATCAAGAAACATTAGCTGCCTTCCCCTATAAAGACTCTTTCACCTCTATAATACTATGATTTGAATGATTCTTTCATTAAATGAGTGAGGTGGGACTATAACAATGATAAGCACCATTTACCATGATAGATGCCATAGTGGTTCTGAGAGTAAGTTGCCTTCCCTGATTTTATTGGGAGCAGACTCTGAGCTTAATCCTCTTAACTGAGATTTGTAATTTCTAATTTGTTTCAACAAATTCTGCAAAATTATTTCATATTTCAGGGACTAGGATAATTCTATGAGACCTCTATTTGTCATAAAGTAAATGACAAAAAGAGGAAAAGCAGAGGGCATTCCATTACTCGTATAATTTTTGGAGGTATTCATTTTTGAGTTCATATTGGCCATACACTATTTCTCAAATAATTTGCTCAGGAAATGTTTTTAGTGCCTTTTAATTCCAGGCAAACATTTTTTTTTTACATAAGACATAATGGTATATTTATTACGTTATCATACATAATTACTACATAATTGCAATTACATAAAAACTATATATACCTTACATATAAATTTATGCACACATAGCCATATATATAGATAACTATAAGAAGAAAAATGGAATAAATAATTTACTAGTGATGGGATTATAGTAGCATTTAAAATTTTTTGACATTTGAAAGTGATTTATTCAATTAAAAAATGATACAATAACTAATTAATGCATTGTAATTTTCAGCTAACTGGAATACTCACAAATGGGAACATCCTGAGAACCGAAATATATCATCTCTGTCAGGATATACAAGAATTTACACTGTGGTTTTCCTCTGGAAAGACAGACAGAGTGGCTATAGAAAAGGGGTGGGAGGGAAAGGCTTCCATCTTGGTACCTCTGGAATTGTGAATTCATGTACATATGTTATTAACAAAATGATAAACGTAAAAAGAAAATGTATGTGCTTCTCCCCATCTTTGTAGGTGAAATAGATTTGGCATGATTCATAAGCTGATGTTTTATTATCTTTTAAGAATTCTCCATCTTTATTTTATATGTGGCATCTGTAAAACAAGTATTTTTAAGTAAATGACTCCCCATGATATTTTTTACTGTAACTTATAACATGTATATATCACTCAAAAGGCAATAGTTTTATCTGGGCATTGTGGGACATTCAGAAAAGTATAAAATGTGATCTCTAGCTTTTGTGAACTTACTATTAAGTTTTTGATTACAGAACATGAAGAGGGATAAATGAGGTTAAGCTAAAAGTTATGCATATGAAATCATTACCGCAATGCCTAGCATTGTCTGACAGGAACAATTAAAAAAGACAGAGATCAAAGTTGGTTGGAGCATAGATAAAGAGAAAATTGTATGGCATGTTTGTATCAGGTCATACTTAAGTGCAGTAATAAATCTATCCTAATCAGTGACTGAAAGAATAATATATTTGCTTATTTCTCATGTAGCAGTCCATAGTGGGCTTTTGGTTAGCTGGTTGGCTCTCTTCCATGGTCAGAAAGACAATCAAATGGGCATTTGCATTGTCTCTTTCACTGTGCAGCTTATCTGGTCCCTCAGGGCATCTCTGTGAGATAGGGAAGAGCACAGAGAAGCCTGAGGGCACTTTTATATGAATCTACTTAGATGAGTAAGTCTCTCTCTATATATCTCATCTATGTATCTCCTGAAAACATGAATATTCTCTCCTCTCACATTCCATTTACTGTACTTTGGCAAGAAGGCCGCACCTCATCGCAGCAGACAAGGGCATGCGATCTGGTTGGACAGCCACATTCTTGACCTTTCTAGTGTAATGGAAGGAGGAGGGTCTATTCTAGTAGACAAGTGACAATCTTTATCACAAATACGCAACATCAGCGATTCAGAAAAACAAAGATGAGAAAGACTGGATTTACCCTGGCCAGAAGAAAATAAGAATCACCAGGCTCTTAAATCTCATCAGGCCTCCTTTATTTGATAAACAAAACATAGTCTAGATGGTTTCTAAAGTTGTTTTCAGCTTTTGTTTCTGTGGTTCTGGGAGCTAACATTCAAGGGGCATTGTGTTCAGCTGGAGTGATATGTTCATGTTGGAAATGGTGCAAAATAAGCCTTACATTATATGGATGCAGCGGGGTCTTGAATAATCACCATATTGTACTGGAGACTTTTTAAAAATTAAGTGACAGATCTTGATCAAGTACCTACAACATATCAGACACTTTGCCAGGTGCTGTGGAGGACACAACAAAGTTAACTCACTTTGTTTTCAGAATTGATTATATGCTGTTTATGGGGGAGCTGAGTTAGATAAAGAAAGGGAAGATTGGAAAAGAAACAGAATTGGATATGTTGCCAGGGTTCTAGACCTCACAGTATGGGGTAGGAGATGAAGATAAATATGAAACAACCTAAAATGATGTTGTTTCCCAGTGATTTGTCTCTTACAACTAGAGATATTGATCTTCTATTTATTCAAAGTTCTGATTGATTAACTTGGGGTTAACTATAGTTTTACTGGAAATAGAAATGCTTGATTCCATCTCATACTCTATTTTATAGGTCAATTAACTTAAGATTCTGTATAAGATAAAATTGGACCTTTAGGCAAATAAGGCATCCCACACAATTTACCTATTTCCATGAAAATACATTCTCAGGTGTTATAATCACTTGAAAATTCTGCTAAATGTAGTATTTTGCTGCTAATTCTTAGCCAGTTATACCTCTAATATATCCCAGGACACTTATCTTTGTATCTAATATTTCCATCCAGAGCTTATTTCTCTGTATTTTGAGTATTTAACATTGTTGTACTCTTTGAGAAATTAGAAATTACAATCCCAAAGATTTTGGAGAGAATATTTTCAGTCATTTTTCTTTCTTTCTTTCTTTCTTTCTTTTTAAGATCTATTTTCATTGTTTTTGATGGGGGCGTTGGGGAGAGACAGAGAGAAGTGGGAGGATCCAGGGCAGTCTCCATAGTTGCACATCATTGGTTTTCTTTATAGTTTCATTCCACAGGTGGGCGCAGGGCTGCGCAGGGCAGGAACCAAGCTGGGGACCTCCTACATGTGAAGCTCACCCTGGCAAGAACCAAACTGGGGGCACACCCCAATTTACCGTGTGGGTCCGCACAGCCGGAGCCAGGATATACTTAGATCCCAGGGATGCAAGATGAGTGCTCAATCCACTGAGCCATCCTGGCATCCTCTTCAGTCATTTTCATGTTTAGTTTTGGCTTCTGGATCATGTCTTGCTATAAACTGCAATTATTTTTGTTTTGTCTTCTTTGTTTTTTAAAGATTTTATTGTTTTTGACAGAGATAGAGAGATAGAGAGAGAGATAGATACAGAGACAGAGAGAAGGGGGGGGGCAGAGCAGTCCCCACAGTTGCACATTATCGGTCCTTCCACATAGTTTCATTCTACAGGTGGGCGGGACTGCACAGGGCAGGAACCGGGCTGGGGTCTAACCCCGGTGAGAACCGAACTGAGAACACTCCCCAGCTTAGCACAGGCTGGGGCCGGGACTCGATCCGCAGTCCCCAGGGCTGCAAAGCAAGTGCTCAACCCACTGAGCCATCCCGGCTTCCCCTGTTTTGTCTTGAATATTGGCTTCAATTATCTTTCTTATGCAATGTAAGATCTAGGATGAGAAGTCAGGATACCTGCATTTCAGTTGGATTTGCCACTGATGCTAGGCATGCCCTTCACTATGATGGGGTCTCTTTTACTAATCTGTCAAATGAGTGGGGTTGAAATAGGAGATAGTGTAGGCTGCACTCTCTAGTATTACTATTCCAAATGGGTTGATCACGTTTCTTTTTTTGGTTGCAATTTATTAACTTAATTTTTGTTTTAAAAGGGTCAATTCCTTTGATTTTTTTTTTTTTAAGTGTTATCAGAAGCCATTTGAGCTATATAACCTAAGGTGCTTGTTTATGATGTAGATTCTTAATTTTAACAGCACATTCATTACATTAGACTTTCTAGGGAAGTATAATATTTTTCAGTTTTTAATGTATATGCACACTAGGATTTTGTTAAAATGAAAACTCCAATTCAGTGTATTTGGCGTAGGACCCAAGATTCTGCATTTCTAATAAGGTTACGGGTCATATTGCTGGTCTGCTGACCACACTTTAAATAGCAGGGCTCCCTAAACCATAATGGAAGCTCCAACCCAGCTTGAATGGAAGGAAGCTCCATGTCTTAAATGGAACCAGAATTAGCCAGATGTGAAATGTTCAAAATGTAGCAATCATGCCTAAAATGTAGCATGTAGCATCTGGGTCATATAAAGTAATAGTGCTAAAGAAAAAATGATTAAAGAATATAATATAATGTATATCAGATGCTCTTATGAGTAGCCATATCAGAGAACCACACTCGTTGCCATGTTATTTCCTTTTTACCAATTGCTGCTTTGATTCATGCTGTTCACAAGATATCTCTTTCATTTCCTTTCTACAGATTTTGCAGAGCCTGTGGCTGGTGTGGTCACATTGTTTTTAGTCATAGAAATATGGTCTCTTTTCTCATTTTGTGTGGTGATGAGTAAAAAGATAGTTTTTCCTTAGGTGGGAAAAGGTCTTCTGGTAAGCAGCAGGCCTAGAGACCCTGAGAAGACGTCTGACTTCCATGAGGATTAAATTTCTGCTAGTGTTTTTTTGTTTGTTTTTAATTTTAAAAGATTTCTTTTCTTTTACTGAATACTTTTAGGTATACTGAATATAACATTATGTTAGTTTTAGGTATACAATCTATTAGTTTTAATTTTAATTTTTAAAAGTGTGTGTTTGAATATGAACAGTTTGGAAATAAAATCATCTTATATAAATGTCCTTTTCCTCAACTGCAATACTCAAAGGCAAAAATGGTTTTACAGAAATGTATGCATTTGCATGTTTAAGTGGGATCTGATTTATGTTGTGCCAAGTACCATTATTGAGAATTATGTAGGCTTTGAAATGAAGTTATGACTTAAAAATACATGTGGCATATGTTCTACTCCAATTAAAAAATATGCCAGGGAAACTAACTTTCACTCTTTCTCTTCCTCCCTCCCTCCCTTCCTTCCTTCTTTCCTTCTTTCTCTTGCCTCTCTCTCTTTTTCTCTCTTTCTCTGTCTGGCTGTGTCCCTTTCAATTTTTAAAATCGTGCTAAAACCTAAGATTCATGTAAACAGATTTAGTGTTTTTTTCTTTGCGTGGTATAATGTGTACATCACCCAAACTTTTGGACATCAGGTAGTTTTAAATCACATTTCATTTTGTAACAATAATAATAACAACAGCAGCAACAACAATCATAATGTCAGCTCAAACTTACAGACTTCTTACTAGATGTCAGGCTACGTGCCGAGTGCTTTTGTGAATTATCCTTTCACTTTACTTTATAATTTCCACCGCTGTGTTTAATATGAACACATGAAAAATCTTAATACTCAATTGATATTGTTTGCATGCACACACACACACATACATAAAACCCTTGTGAGAAAAAAAAACAAGTCTTTAAAAGAAAAATAAAATAATGCGAAGTTATGCTGACAGATTTAGCAAATATTTTTATTTACATAGAAATGTGTACACATACTTTCTCTGTACACAGAAAATTCTAAGTATATATACATATACAGTTCCCACATATTTTACAATAAATATTATTTTAATCTTGGTTTTAGATGAAAATAAAAACATGTCTCAAAATATTTCACACCAACCACAAAATTACAAAAACACCTGATAAACTCAGAACAAAAATTTCAAGCCTGTACGACAACACACACTAAACCTAGTACAATTTTTACAAAAGACAAAATCAAATACTGTGCATATATCAGCAGCAAAAGGGAAGGAATGCAGATGCAAAATAGGGAGCGGAGCAGTGGGCTTTTTGAACAATATGGTCAGAGTATTTTTGTTGGTTAGGACTGGTTTATCTTTAGTCCTCAATTTAATATTTACTTTAACTGATAAGCTACAGATAAGAAGGGGGACAAAGTCGACACCTACTGTAATAAGACTAGCCATTCTGAGTGCTAGAAATGTTTTTACTGATCACCTAGGCCCTCTTTTTCTGTGCTAATGCCAAGATCATCCAGTTCTACCATTCAGGATGATTGTCCACCCGCTCAGAGAAGATGGCGAGGGGACTCATTGGGAAGAAACATTAATTTTTAAATAATTTCAAAAGCTTGGTGAGTCAGGGGTCTTGGTTTTTAGCATTCAATAACAATTTATAATGTTTAAATATACTCTTTTTATTTCCACATGGAATTTGATTATTCACTCAAATAATTAACTAACTACAAAGAGAACTTAATCTGGGAGGTTAGAAATAATGAATCCAAAATACTGGAAATTCCTCCTTCCATTTTCACTTTTATTTTCCTATTCTAGTTGGAAAAACAACAAAACAAAACAAACAAAAACAATCACTTTCTCTAAATTTGTGAGTTGTTCTATACATGTATATAAAAATCATACTACCAAATGAACAGAAAGAAGTTACAAGTTAAAGGGTGACTACAGAATTAGAACATTTTCGACAATCTCACAGCACTGAATTTGGCAAAAGAATCTTAAAACAGTATGATCTTCATTATTATTGAAATGACTTACATCCAGATTTGTTGTCCCAACACAACAATATTACTATTCAGACAAGACTCATAGGGCAATGACCAACACAGGGCTAAGAGTTTAAATCACATTTCCTCAACTCTAGCTCAGATAATGTATTTAGTTCCACGGTGGCACTATAGCTTCACACAGGAGTTCTGAAACAAATTTTACCCCTTTGTCTCTCATATCAGTAACAGCACAGATGTTGGGGAAAAGGCAGCAATTAAAAAAAAAGAATCCTATGTCAGAAATGTGGTTCATGTATGAAATATAATCTTTTTGGTTACTTTACTGAATCTGCTATTTTTAAGGTAACCTTCCAAAACATATTTCCAGGCAGGCTCATTTCAAAAGCAATGTTTATCACATGCATAATTTGATACTTTCTTGTTACATATTGCTACCATTGATTCTTCTTTTAGAGAAACAATATTTCGAGGACTAAGCCATCCTATGTGGAAGTGACAGCATCATAAACAGTTTGACTCTTTAGATTAAGGTACTCAGGATCAAAACAAGCACCTGTCACATTAAAAGATGGCTCTTTTCTTTTTTCTTTCTTTTTTTTTTTTCCTTTTTTAAAATTTGAACACCTAATATGGAACTAAGGTTCATTGTCAGAAACCAAAGGGATCCTTTACCATGAAGAGCTGGGCTTGGGTCTTGGTTATTTTAAATAAACGTTTATTGGTCCTTCATTTCTATCACTGCAGAAGGATTCAGCCAGAGGATAGATATGGAGTCTCACTATGGTAATTGTAGTCAGGACAGACCTTTTGCACGAGTTTATAATCAACACTGTAAAAGGCAATGTAAATGCAAATGACCTTGAAGGGTTTGGAGCACAACCAAGACACATGGCTCTGAGTCTGCTCCTGGTAGCAGATCTTCGAGGGGTCAAAGTTGCACAGGGCTGTCTTCTTCGCCCGATCTGTTTTTTCATACTCAATGCGACAATTGAAAGATTTGGATTCCTTGGTCTCCAAGGTAGACTGCGGGGAAACTTCAAATTCCACGACTTTGGAGGGGGGCACCAAACTCACTGAAACATTGCCCAGGCCTGTGGAATTATGTCGGAAATAAACACTGAAGGTTCCATTTCCATGATCAACAATTTTCCCCGTGATCAGGAGGTTGAGTTTAACAGTTTTAATGTTGGAATGGAAGTCACCCCATCCAAACATTTTCTTAAATTTTCCTGTTTTCACTATTGGCCTCCGTTTAGTTCTTGTCAACGGCTCCTGAACCTCGGTGATGTTGGCCAGCCAGTCCCAGAAGTTCTCCATGCTGTCAGCGTATGCCAGGTGTCCGGGCTTTGGGATTGGAGACTGCTTAACGAACAGGCGCAGAGGATTGATGATTCTGGGGTGCACCACGTTTCCGACCAGAGTCCCTGGAGCATCTTTGTCTTCCCAATCCAGCCCCTCTGTGGCGTGCACCACTTTGTTACTGTCACAAAATAACTATGTGAAAAGAAGAAAGAGAAATAACTTTAGGTTAGGCTTTGAGCAGTCACACACTCTAAAGCCAAAGCACAAGGGAAATTCTTGCAGTGTTCTATCTGTTCTTGCTAAACAGCATTTCACACACACCGCTGGGCTCAGCACTGTAACACAACGAGCATTTAATTTCAAGCAATGTAAAACTGTAAGTACAGAAATTAAAATGATGAAGTTAGAAAAATAATGTTTCATTTTAATGGGCTATTGTGATTTTAGTCTCTGTTTATTAATCTTTACAATTCTGTCTTTCCAGACTGAGGTAAGTAGTATATTTTGATCTCTCATTAACTTTGTGAGCTCTTTTCTTTCAGGTAGAAGACAACTCTGGAATGCTGAAGGTATCTCCCAAGGAGCTGGGCACCATCTGAATATAAGATACCAATAACTCTTAAATATATTTTGAAATATAATGGGTATTATTATATTCAAAGGCTTACATCATATAAATTCATGGCTTTCGATATAACTACATTTCAAACTGTGACAAAAAAGGAACATGAATAGTAACGGAAAATTCTACAAAAGTTCTAGGTGAAAAACATAATTTCAAATTAGTTGCCTTTATAGAAACAAATAAATTGGAAATGTGTATTTCAAATTAATTAATAGACTGTATATGATACAATAAATTTTATTACAACCCATAGAGAATGACGCCCTGGAAGATATAATTGCTTAGAAAGAGTTATGGGAATGTGGTTTACAGACTCCACGGTAGTTTGGTTTAAATCATACCTATCGAAACACAGCACTTTATCTGCAGTTGATTTTTCTTTTCTTTTTCTTTCTCTTTTTGTAGTAGTGTTAAGAGTCCCCATCATTTCCAAAAATCATTTAGTTAAGTCACTATGGATTTTGAGGGACAGAATCATAATATGTGAAACTTTTGCCTAGAGTGAATATTTACAAATGAGTTATAAAGTCTGGAAAATAGAGGTTGCTAGTGGAAACACAGATAGCCTCTTATCTGTAAGGGCACAAAGCATGCTGGTAATGATTCTCCAGAAAACTGTCAGTATGATAAAAAGGATGAGAAAGAAGTGAGGCTGTGTTTACGTACTGTTTCCCCAAACTCTCATACTTGGCAAAGTACCCGGTAAAACTAGTCTCAAATTATTACAAGTATTATAGCTTTCAATCCAATTTTGGAAAGAAAGATATAGCCTGGATTATAAACACTGTGCTCGACTCATGGTAGAGTTTAATACACGAGGATATCTTTTATATGTTCATAAAAGTTTAGAAGTTTAAGTTCTAATAGAGTTTTGTGGAAAACATTTTTATCTATATTACCCATTTCTTGTCCCTAAGATCACTTTTTTTTTTTTTTTTTTTGCGTTGGGAGGGGGAGTTCATAATATATTTTGTTCCTTTTGATTAATTTCCTGAAGACTTTTCTTCCTCATGTCTAGAATTTTTAAAAAAGTTATTTTCCTTTACTTAAATTACTGAGGTTTGGTAGAAGGGCAAATTGATATGATGTACATTCTTACCATTTTGAAAACATAAATCCATATTACCTCTTCTTAGGGGTTTACACAGCCTGAGTTGATTTTTTTCCCCCTCTCTCTTGGTATTGAATGGCTGGCATATTCATCAGGAAAAGAAGGCTATTAGACAGGATTTCTGGCTCAAAATATTCTGGGTATTTCTGTTACTGTTACTAGCTTTCTGATTTTGAACACTCTTAATTATGATGTGCACAAACTTCATTCAAATCAATTGGTAATAGCCTGTGGGATTAGTACTGGCTCTAGTTACAATTTGAGTTTCCTGAGAACTAACGCAGCCCAGTCCCAGTGATGCATCCCGGCCTCTCTCCAGTGAGAAGTCCAAGGGCACCTGGGCAGATAAGAGACTCCTTTCTGATCAAGCTCTCATTTCTCTTTTCTGTGATTATGAGTCTTGTTGTCCACAGCCCATTATTATTATTTTTTTTCTACCTGTTTCCAGTATTTCATGAGATATGCCCTGCTAGGTCATTTCTGACAGAAATACCTTTCACTTACTGAGAATCTCTAGTACAGGGGTCCCCAAACCCCGGGGCCACAAGCAGACATCTGTCCGTGGCCTATTAGGAGCTGAGCTGCACAGTAGGAGGTGAGTAGTGAGAAAGTGAGCAAAGCTTCATCTGTATTTATAGCCACTTCCCATGGCTCATATTACCGCCTGAGCTCTGTCTCCTGTCAGATCAGCAGCATTAGATTCTTGGAGGAGTACAAACCCTATTGTGAACCGTGCGTGAAAATACTCACCTTCCCCACATTACCCCTCTTGGAAAAATTGTCTTCCAGTATATTGGTCCCTGGTACCAAAAAGGTTGGGAACAGCTACTCTGGTAAAAAAAAAAAAAAACTTTTCCTTTACTTTCTGATCTCTACTTGTCTATTTGTTATAATTTCCCAACTTTTTCGCTCACTTCTGCTTTCCTTCTTCTATTTCATAGAATAAATCCCTTCTGAAAATTTCCTCACTTAGCTTGCTTTTTTAAAAAGAGGTCAATTCCTAACTTTACAAACAATGTTGATGATTATTTTTGCTCACAAGTATGACAGCAATCTTTGCTACTAGCAGCATCATTTTTACCCCCTTAAGATGTTTGTTTTACATTACATATTTCCCTTAATTTTTTTCTCCTGAATCATTTTTCTTGATTCTGCACTTTGCTCAACTGTCTCCCTACTTTTGCGTTATTGAAAACCTATAAACACTGAAACCACCATTCAATGACCAGTAAGTTTAAAACCATGTAGCATCTCAAGTTAACTGGTATTGGTACATTGTTGAATACATGATAGGCCCCGTTAGGAGATAGATATTATGAGATCCTTCTCTTATTCTGATACTTCTGCTGTGATGATTCTGAGATTATTCAGTGATTTAAAAAAAAAAAAGCCATTTACTGAGATTAAAAAAAAAATCTGAGGATTCTCTTTGTAGTAATTTATGTTGCAACAACTTAAGCCAAACATATGTCACTCCAAAAAATGAGTGTAAAAAAAAATCTTTGCTTATCAAATACTGGTAGATATATTAGATGTGATTATTTTCTTTTAGAAGAGCTCTTCAACTCTTCAAAAACATTCTCCAAATGAGAATTTAAAAAGTCTTTTTTTAATTTATTTTTATTGTTTTTGACACAGAGAAAGAGAAAGACGACAGACAGAGAGACAGAGAAAAGAGGAAGGGCCCAGAGCAGTCTCCATAGTTGCGTGTCATTGGTGTTCTACATCGTTTCATTCCACAGATAGGTATGGAGCATGCAGGGCAGGAGCCAGGTCTGTGGCCTCCCAAATGGAGCTTGCCTTGATGAGAACTGAACTGGGGGCACACCCCAGTTTAGCATGTGGGTCCACATGAATCTGGGCCAGGATTTGATCCCTGGACCCTGGGGCTGCAAGACAAATGCTCAGCCCGCTGAGCCATCCCAGCATCTCCTAAAATGAGTTTTGATTTCTAAAAAAATATATTCTAACACAATGCTTTGGATTCAAATCTGCACAAAAAGCCCTTGAATCTAATGTTGGCCTATATAAAAAATTATAATAAAATTTTGCTAATAGCATAGATATATAATTGTTCTCTGTTCCAATGAAAACACTCATTGACAGTTTGTTAGATGAAAAAGTAAAGTATATGTACATATATTAAAAATCTTTTCTTTGCCTTGGATTACTACATTTCCCATTTGCTTTGACAAAAGTATAGTTAAGAAAAACTATATATAACTTTATCTGTTTATTAGTTTAAAATAGTTCATGAACAGTTCTCACAAATACAGATTTCTAAATCTGAACCCAAATCTCAAACAATATGATAATGATGTATAATGTTTTTAGAAAATATTTTATTTGAGAAAAGGAGAGAGAGAGAGAGAGAGAGAGAGAGAGAGAAAGAGAAAGAAGTAGGGAGGGCCTAGAGCAGTCTCCATTGTTGTACGTCATTAGTTGTGACATAGTTTCATTCCACACAGGTGAATATGAGGCCGTACAGGGCAAGAACTTTGCTGCCAAGCCATCCTGGTAGATACCAGTTGCACCACAGTTCAGCATATGGGATTACATGGACTGGAGCTGGGAATCAAACCCCAGACCTCATTATTGCAAGGCAAGCACTCAACCACTGAGCTATCCCAGCACCCCCTGTAATGTTTTCTTAAAATGCACACACTACTGCTGAGAGAGCACCCGCTCCTGTACTAGGTCTACATATATGGTTGTATGACATAAGACCCCAAGGCTCATGCTTATCCTCAAAAGACCTAATCAGGGATGTCTAGGGTCCCATGAGTCACAATTTCGCCCCTCACTCATCTGTCCACTCCCAATATGGGAGCAGAATGGTGAAAAAGACATAGGATTTGGTGCCTGATGACCTATTTATACCTCAATTAAGTTTTTGACATGAACCTTAGTTTTTTCACCCATATATCCTTTTCTGGTTGATTATAAGGATTAAACAAAAGAATGAATGGAAATTACTGAGCCCAATCTCTCAAACAAAAAAGGCGTTCAACGACTCAAGGCTCTTGCGTGGTCCAGGACAGCCCCATGCCTCCTGTTCAAGAATAGTCTTTCAAAGGATTTTATGATGACTCAGGCCTCCTGAAAACTGATTATGGTTCATATCAAAAGCCTGTCCAGCGCTGGATGATACATCAATGACTGAGTAGAAAACAGCCTCTCAACTCCAGAGTATCCATCCAACGTCTCCTTGTTTTCAGTCTTGCTGGCATCGGAGTCACAGCCACATCAAAGGCACAGGTGAGCTCTCTTTGCCAACAAAATGTCTGTGGATCTTTAATTCCAACCTACCGAGTGCGTCAGCAATGGGAGCTGAAGTTACAGTGTGTCTGGCAGGTGCTTCATTCCAAGCAGACCATTTCCATGATACAACCTACTGGGTGAGGGCTGTAGGTGGTTCTGAACCTGTTGTTCAGCCATTCTGTCCAAAGTGGTTGTTAGACGTCTTTTACAAGACATGTGGTTGTCTCCTCTTGCTTATTTTTGTACTTGTTGAGGCTCTCTATGCTAATACTGGTAACATTGCTGTCTTTGTCCCATCATATTACAATAATAATGCAAAAACCTTTAACCACAAGCACAAAATGGAGTTTAAAAAAGGGAGAAAAAGAGAAATTGCTGTGCTTTATCTGTTTGAACATTCCCTGATTTCAACACATTTATCAAAGCTTAGGTAATTTATGTCTTGGCAGGGTGTATCAATTTCACAAAGCACACACATTAGCTAGATACAATGATATCATATTAGTTTTTTCTGCATCTTACAGAAGAGCTCAAAAAGATTAATAAAAGCTCAAACCTTCATCAATTAAATGAAGCAGGTGGAAGGAAAGGAATAGGAGAGGAAGACTGTATTCATTTTAGTACTTTTGTTTTCAGGGGAAAAAAAGTTGACAGGTTCAAATCATTCATCATAACAAGCTGGAGTTGAATTTCACTGATAATTAAATGCATTTTTCCCCAAGAGGCAGAGAAGCTGCAATGAATTTTATAGTAGCAGATGTGAGAACTGTCACGAATTATAGAAATAATTTATACAGTAAAAAGCATTTTCCTCTGCAAATACAATATCAGAAGATCCTTTTTTCAACCGTATCTATTATGTACTTTTCAGTGAAAAGTTTATTTTAGAATAAGTTTAGTTTACAGAAAAGTTGCCATATATCCTGCATCCAGTTTTCTATATTGTTAATTCTTGTCATAACTATGAACCAGTATTGATACATTATTATTAACTGAAGTCTACACATTGCTCAGATTTTCTTACTTTTTCCTCAATGTCCTTAATCTGCCCCCGGATTCCATCTAGGATCTCACATTACATTTGGTCCTCAGGAATCCTTAGGCTTGTCTTGGCTGCAATAGTTCTGTCTTTCCCTGTTTCTAAAAAAAATCCTAAAATCTAAATGATTTTTTGTTTGTTTGTTTGTTTTTGTTTTGTTTTTAAGATTTATTTATTGTGTTTGACAGAGAGAGAGAAAGAGAGGTACAGTCAGAGACAGAGAGAAGGGGGAGGGCCTAGAACAGTCTCCATAGTTGCACATCATTAGTTTTTCCACATAGTTTCATTCCACAGCTGGGCTGGGGCTGCACAGGGCAGGAACTGGGCCGGGGTCTCGCCCTGATGAGAACTGAACTGGGGGCACTCCCCAGTTCAGCATATGGGTCCACACGGCCCGGGGTCGGGATTCGATCCTCGGTCCCCGGGGCTGCAAAGTGAGCACTTAACCCACTGAGCCATCCCGGCTTCCCCAACCTTAAATATTTTGAGGAATATTGGTTAGGCATTTTGTAGAATACCCTTCAATTTGAGCTTGATATTTTTCTCATTATTAGACTAGAATTATGGGTTTGGGGAGGAAGAACACAGAGGTGCCATTTTCGCCACTTCTTCTCAATGGTACATGCTAGCAATGTGACTTATCACTGTTGATCTTAATCTTAATCTTCTGGCTTAAGTAAAGAAGATCTTTTTTGAAGTTTTGCTTTCAGAATTCTCAGAATACTTGTACATTTTTGTTATTGTAAGCTTAATTTACATTTAATTCAGTAACACTTAATTTAGGAAACTTTTTTTTTTTTTTAAGTTAAGGACTACCAATCATTTAAATTTGTAATTTGACTGCATTACTAAATGACCTAATAAAATCTCATTTTATTTGTTGCTTAAGTGTCATATACTACTTAAACTACTCTGGCAGTATTATGTACTATAAATGTGTCTGTCATCATCATTAGTATTGCTATTTTTATTCAACATTAATTTCTTAAAAATTGGGGGTAATTTTGTTACTCGATAGCTTAAGAAAGAAAAGCTTATTCTATAAATGTCCTATATAGTCTTGGAATTACTTTCTGACTGTATGAGATTCAAATGCCCCTTTTCACAGTTTTGGAGCCAGTCCATTGTGCTTGAGTCTACACATCTAGGGAGTTAGTAGCAACCCTTAGTTGGGTTTTCTTTGTAGGTCAACCTGTTGACCAAGGAGAATAGAGCTAATGGAAGAAGCCTCTCAAAACAGTGTTCTATATTTGTAGTGCTCTTGGTGCCACAAGACCATGAATGCTGCATGGTTTCTCTGGGGATTTGGGACAGTCAGATCTTGCTATAATTATGATAAAACACTTTCTGATATATCCACCATTGTGATAGCTTTGCTTCTTCCCTGTAGTGTAGTTGCATGTGGAGCTGGGTCTTAAACTGTTGGGATGAAGGGCAACGGGGTGAGGGGCGGATGAGGAGGAAGGATTAGGTTGTGGGGAGGGAAACAGCTTTCCCTATAGCCAGTGGATGCTAGAAAGGAAGTTTAGGGAATTTAAAACTTTCAGCTTCTTAAGTTCCATTCAATGCATACTATACCATTACCAATCCAGGCAGCTCTACCTTATAGCAATCAGAACAGGTGGTATTTCTCTCATTTGAGGAAACACCAATAGAAGAGATATCGTCACCAGCCTTGCTGTTCTAGTCAAGTGTGTAAGAATTCTGACACATTTATTCAACAGCTATTGACTCTTCACTCCCATGGCATTAGAAAAGTAGGAGAGGCTTGGATTTCCATAGGAAAGCTTAGCCCTTTAAGCTCATTGACTCTCGATTTTGATACACCTTGTTTAAGATAGTGGGAAGCCTAAAACAGTTTCTAAATATTTTTACACAATATCGGCAGCTTTATTGCTTCCCTGACATTTGCTTATACTTGCAATTGTATGACTGCTATTGCACCCCTACATTGCACTTGCAAATTTCTGGAGTAGGAGAAAATTCTAGTGGAGTGAGCCAATCAGGTACATTGTAGAAAAGAACCTGTTGGCACACCCTCTAGTGGATGAATTTACCCAATCAGAGAAATTATGCCAAGAGTGAAGGAATGAATGAAAGAAACAGGTGCAATGAACTCCATCAGAACAGGTAAGAACTGAAACAGGGAAGAGCAAAGGATGGAGACAGCAGTGATTTGATTTACTGGAAGGAGCTGGGGTCAGGAACTCTGGACTTGAAATCCAGCACTGTCACTTACGGTCCCATCATCCTGTGCAAGCCATATCCCTTCTCTGCCGAGTGTTCTCCACAGTAAAATAGTGAAAAGTATGGAGCTACACTTCAGAAAGATGAAGGAAGCTGTGAGGTAGAAAATGAACCAGAGTTAGGTGGGTCTACGGGCAAAAACACTGGCAAGGAAGTGAGTTCTGTAGTCCAGTGGAGAAGTGAGGAGACCTGAAACTGTGGTCACAAATGCATCCATTTATTTTTATTCACTGATGCCACACATGTTTCTCAAACACTTTTCTGATGCATTTCTTATGCTCAGGGCACTGGGAGCACACTGCCGAGCAGGGGAGGTACAGTCTCTATCTTCATGAGATTTGCAAAAGAACAGGGATCCAATTAAATAAATAATCATACAGAAATAATAGCTCACTTACAGCTGTCATAAGGTTATCAGTATAACAGGAAACAGGGAGAGCTAGTTCTAAATAGGGGAAGAAACAGTGCAGAGAATTAAGAGAATTGAGCAATTAATACCTTTGTTCTGATGCTGAAAATACAATCCAAGATTTACTAGCTGATAGTTGATAATGAATAAATTTGTGACAAGAAAATGAATCGATCTTGGTATTTGTATTCCTTTTTTCTTGTTCTAAATTGTTTATTGACTTGTTTATAATTGCTAATGAGAGTGTGATAACATTATAAGACAGTAGTTATATTGTTTCTAGTAAAAGGCATATTTTTCCTTTTTTCCAGCTTTACTGAGATTAATTGACAAATAAAATGGTGACATAATTGAAGTGTACAGCCCTCTGCTATAATTAAGGTATAATCCATTTTTATAATTCTATACAATACTATATATATTAATGCTTCTTGATAATAAACTAAGTATGCTCTGAATACCAATATTCCAAAATAATGAAGATTTGTCTTTATGTTTACAACTGTGTTAAAATATGCTAATAGATAACAAATCTGGTTAATGTTTATGATTTTCATAAGAACTGATGATGTTGTAAATGAAAGGTATAACATAACAACCTAAAGTTTTATTGTAATCATAGAGGCAGCTATTCCTCAAAAGGATGTTTTCCGTTTTCTGTGTTTATAATGATTATAAATTATTTACAGGCTATACTCATTTACTGTAAAATGCTAGCCATAATATATGCAATACACAATACATAGAGTTTATAGATCATGCACCATTAACAAGGAAGGCCACACCCTTAACTATTTTATAGTACACCAAAATACATAGTCCTCTACTCATAAAAGAAAAAAAATATGACTTTTCAGGTTCAGGCAAAATGAGTTGAATTTGTATCAAGCTGTGACAGTTAGCATTTTCTTGATAAAGGGACTGGCATATGCTACAAGAGATACATTGATATAGATCTGTACAAATATTGTTTTGAAGACAGCTGGCTCACCCTCTTGGATATCCTGGAAGCGTTTATTAATGTTCTTTCAGAATGACAATCATTGCTAAATGCCAGTTTGAAAGAATAACTACTTTGTTTAATAGATTTGTCTATAATGTTGTTCGTGATGGAATCTATAGAATTAGACATTAATTATTTTACTGGGGGTACTAGCTTATGCCAAGAACCCCCAAAATGACCACTATTATACAATCTAGAGGTGGCTTGCAGATCCCACTGTAGCTAAGGAATTATAGAACCAATAATAAAAGGTGATCTAAAGCCTCATTTTTGTTGCATATTATGGCTTCTATAATTAGATTACTTTAACAATGCTGTCCTATATCCTGTAGTTAAAACTAAAATGACAACCTGCTCAGCAGAAAACAAAACAAAACACAAAATCTTGTCATGATCGAATTCAGCATCCCATTAATTTTTTTTCTTGTAAACAAATCTTGGAAAGCATTTTCTCAGGGTAGAAATTTTACAGAGTATCATCCCTACTGACAAAACAGGAACACATATCTGCTGGACAATACAGTGCTGTATTGATGATTAGTAGTGTAGCTTGCCCTAGAGTCATATTTTTGGAGCTCCATTACAGAACTGTCACAGCCGATTAAAAGAAGAATGGCAGAAAGGCAATGAAGGATGACAGAATCAAACATGTATCAGTATATTAATTGTACCTATTAATATTTTGTGGCATAATGTGACATTGTTTCAAAATTCATTTTGCAAGTTGAGAAACAAATGATTGCTTAGGAGAAGAAAGCTAAACAGAGGACATCCTTTCTGCTGAGAGCAGCAAATTCATTTACCTTTCAGATATCTTTTAATAGCTACTCTTTACATTCCCCCCCCCCCCCCCCCACCCAATTGATACAGGAAATAACAGGAAACATGGATGTGAAGACAGAAATCTTAGCAGGAAGAGCAAAAAAGTTAGATCGCAATGCTTGGCAGTAGTTTTATTGCTAAGGTTAAATATGGCAATTCTTATTTTTATCTTGAAGACAATCTGGCAAATCAATGGCACAACCTCTCCAAAAAATCACACACACACACACCCCACACAATCTGACACACAGATACATCATGTGCAGAAACACACATGTGCATGTACATACCATAATTTCTATAAACAGGTAAGGGAAACGGTGCGAAAGAAAACAGACTTTGTTTTGTATTAGCAAGCTGAATAAAAAGGGCTCTAACAAATTATCAACAGGCCAGAAGCAAATGTTAACTTTGCTTCGTGGTAGGGGGCTGCTATAACATCCTAAGTACTATGATATAGCTATGCTTTCAGAGTAAAACAAGGCACGATTACAGTCTCATTTAATGCAAATTTTGAAAATCAAGTAAAGTATTTTCTGGATAATCAAATAGAAACAATTATTTTGCTGTTGAGGAATAAATGACTCAGTGTGGTAAGTGGCACTGGTCTCTTTTCACCCAAGTGTCCTTGTAAACCTCATCCAAGTTTTCAGTGAGTGAAAGGAGCTTCACATGATAGGACACAAATACTTCTGAAATACAATGGCCTGGGAGAGACAACATGAGTCGGTGTCTTGACATCTAAAAGTTGGCATTTAAAAAGGAAAGTTGCAACAGAGGGAAGTGCAGTCAAATGAGGAATGGAAATGCCAGTTATTGTATTTCTAGGTGAGTATAGGCAGTTTCATTGCGGGATGAGGAAACAAGGTGGTGGTGGGGACGAGAGATGAGTGTTAGAGGAAGTAAACACGTGTCTGGCTTTGCATTTTACCAACAAATCTATTTGATATTTTGATCTTCAGGTACCAATAATTTAGCAATGAGGATATCTTGCCTGTGATGATTAGGCTATAGTATTTAGTTATTCAAACACTAATCTAGGTGTTGCTTTGAAGGTATTTTGTAGATGTGCTTATTAACATCTACAATCAGTTGACCCTTTTTTATTTTCAGTTTAAAATGCCCGCATTTATTGGTTACTTTTTTTCACCAAACATGGCATCTTTAAGTTAAAATAATTTTTCAAACTTTTAGATGCATAGTATACTTCACTGAAATGTAAACATTCACAGTCTATTGGGGATTTCTATAGGATCCAACATTAATGTACTGCTTTATTATGACCCAATATAAATATGTTTTGTAAGATCAGTGACAGGTTTCATATTATAAAATGTCTATTTAATTAAAAAAACTCAAATGCAGAGTACTTGTGTATACAAAATTGATAATTCTATTAGAATTTTCCAATAATCATTCTTGATATTCATACTGAGAATTACAGCCTCTTCATACATCATCTCAGTTGATTTTTACACCTACTTTTTGAGGTCTGTAGGGCAAAAAATAGCTTTAGAGTACTTAAGAGGCTGTCCAAGTTTTGAGAAGAAGCAATAAATCTAGATAAGAGACAGGGCTTTAATATCAAGTCACCACTCCTTCCACACAACTATTCTAATGGGCCTGACACCAAAAAACAAAACCAAAAATCAATCAGTATAATATAAATACTATAACAGATTTGCCTTATAAATAAAAATTTGTTCTCATTACAAAAATGATGTAATATAGTGTTGTACACCTGGAAACTATGTAATTGTTACCAACCAATGTCACCTCAATAATTTTAACAATAAACAAAAAAGTACAGAAATATAAAGCACAAAAAAAACAAAAACAAAAAAAACCCAACAAAAAATGAAGTTTATTCAAAAAAATGAAACTACATAAACTGACGAAAATTAAAGTATGATAACAACTGTTAATATTTTAACATTTATTCATATTTTCTCCCTATGTAATATAAATAATACATATTTTATATATTATCTTTAAGCAAAATACATAGTATTCAGTTGCACAATCAAATGCTCCAGAAGAAAATAAGCTTGCTATCACTAAGAGTAAAATGTTAATTCAAATGAGGATCAGTTTCTTCTAAACCTCCTCCCTAAATCTCAAAGGACCTCACTATTCCCTCATTTGTCATCAAAGTTCAAATCCAAAGCCTCTGGCATGTCCGGGCAGGAGGAAGCTGTCTGTACGCTGGGCCGGCAGGGGTGGCAGCCTCACCTTCACAACCCAAGCAGGCGTGGTCAACCTTGGCCCGCACATCTATGGCCCTGTCTTCAGAATCACACTTTCATCATTTTATCTGCTCTCCGTGTCTTCCAGTCCAGGCTGGCAACATCGCTGGTGGCATGAAATTCTTAAAACCTGTCAGCCTCCTGTCTAATTCACTGGATCCCAGTCATCAAGAGTGTTCTTTACCATCTTTTCTGGATAATAGAATCTCTATTCCTGGTGCCTGCTGAGATGGTTGATTGGATCCAGTTTCATAAACCAGGATGTCGTTAGCAAAAGTTGTCCAGCCACACCTTTGGTGTTTTCTTCGGAGCAATCACTTAGACTCTTAAGTGTGTGAGATGCCCCCATGTATACGACAGCCCCTACTTTCCTAACCCAACATTAAGAAATCAATACATGGGTTACTCCTGTGTATGAGATGGCGCCCAATTTTTGGTGTTACAATTTTAGACAAAACTATCATATTTTATACAGAAATATACAGTATTCTTGATGTTATAGTTGGGCCTCATTCACTCAGTTGAAATGTGATAAAAACAAAATTGATGTTTCCATGAGGAAGAAGAAATTCTGCTTCAAGACTGCAGCATCAACTCCTACTGGAGAGTTTCCAGGACTTACCTATGTGTTTTGGACTTGCCAGACCCCACAATTGCAAGAAACAATTCCTTGAAATATAGCTCTTCAGATATCTATCTACCTATCTATCAATCTATCTATCTATCTAATCTATCATTAATATCATCATCATTTATCAGCTATCTATCTATCAAATAATCTATCTTACTGGGTCTATACCCTGGAGAACTCTGATACATTGCCTTTTTATTTTTATTTTTTAAGATTTATTTTATTGTTTTTGACAGAAAGACAGAGAGAGACAGAGACAGAGAGAAGGGGGAGGGCCCAGAGCCGTCTCCATAGTTGTACATCATCAGTTTTTTGACATAGTTTCATTCCACACAGGTGGGTGGGGGATCCACAGGGCGGGAACTGGGCCAGGGGCCTCCTATGAGGAAGGCACGCCTCTGTAAGCTGGGGGCTGAACCAGGGATCTCTCACATGGAATGCTCGCCCCAGCAAGAACTGAACTGGGGCCACACTCCAGTTCAGCATACGGGTCCACATGGGCTGGGGTCAGGACTGGGGCTCGATCCTTAGCCCCTGGGGCTGCACAGCAAGTGCTTAACCTGCTGAGCCACGCTGGCTTCCCCTGATACAATGCCTTTTGATTTTAATAACTGTTTATGTGTGAATATCCTATTTTCATAACTCAGTTATGCCTCTTGGTTTCTTAGTGTTGTCTTTAGAGCTTAATATGGGGATACTTGATGGTGACTTAATCATAGGTTCAGATTTAGGGTCAAGTATCTCTTTATTGCTCCCAGAGTGAACTGTGAAAGTTTAGGTCACTATGATTGTCACATAATTTATTATTATTTTTATAGTAGCCTCTCCATTAACTGGAACTCAAGTAACCGGCACTCTCAAGCAACTGGCAATATTTTTTTTGCTGGTTGCTTTTTTACCAGTTGCTTGAGATTTTGCTGGTTTCTTGAGGGTGCCAGTTGCTTGAGTTCTGGTTAACAGAGAGTCTACTTACATTTATCTGGTATCTACCAATCCCCATGAGTGCTGGTTAACTGAGAGTCTACTGTATTTCTTTTTAACTTTTCCCTTCCTGTTGGAAATTCCTTGATGGCACCTACTATATCCTGTTAACCTTTACATCTCCAGCTTATCACAGATTCACAATAAAGGCCTAATAAAAACAGAATACACTGAATGCATCATTCTGACTGGCACTGTGTAATACCCTGGACCTTTCACAATTTTTTATGTCCTTCGTAATTACTCTTAGGCCACTTTGGGGAATGTTTTAAATCTTAAATGAAATGTCATCAATAAAGTAGTCAAGTAGGAAAAATAGTGAAGATGGGGAATGAGGAATTACAAGTTGGGAAAATGAAACTGAATAATAAGCAATGATAATTTGATAGAAAAATGAAACCTAAATCAAAACACTTCAAAACAATACTTGAAAACATTGGTACAATTGTTAAGAGACTTAATGTATAGTATTATGTAAAAAGGCTGAATTCTGTTACTCTTGAGGGGTACTCATTCCCACGAGTTATCCACCATGTGTAAGCTGATATTAATTCACATATCTGCAAGCCTAGACTTTATCTGGAGTTCAAGATTTATACATGTAGTTTTCTCACAGACTAGTTTACTCGAGCTGAACCATGAAAAGTACACAATACCAGTTTCGCACTCTGTAAAACATGTGATTTCTCCATACTAGTGTAAGTAGCAGTTAAAAATAAGTCTAAAAAAATTTTAAAATGGGAGGCCCTGGAAGCAAGGCTATGAGCAATTTGTTATAACTCAACTGACTGAATACTTCCTCATATAATCTCTACTGGGCTGGAGTTCTGTTTGCACAACCCCATGAACTTTTGTGCTTTGCTGGCAACATGCACAACTAACAATACATACTGGGAGCTCTCTTTAGTCTTTTGCTACTTGGCTAAGACTGTTTGTGGTTTTTGTTTTGTTTTTTTTTCTTTTTTTCCTTGAGGTTCACAATCATTTGCAAACAAATCAAAATGAGTCTCATCTGTTCTCTAGCAGTGTTCCCCATTAAGTGTCTTTGATAATCTGATAGCCTTTTGGGTACCCAGCATTATACTTCTATAATAGCACTTGAAGTGGTGGGTCTCCCATCAGACTGAATTCTTACAGTTAGGAAAATTTTCTTATGCTTTGTTGTATTCCCAAAGCACAGCACACTGTCTAAAATAAAGTACATATTTAGTAAGAAAATTTAACCTTCCCCATAAAGTGCTAACATCATTTCAATATTAACTGAATGATTTGGTTAAATGTTCTCCTGAAATTTTATATATTGTGAAATCATTCCTGATCTGTACTCAATTAACCATCTAATACTTTAAAAATTACTGAGGATCAATTTTATAAAGTTTAACTGATTGTGGTGTTCGTAGAGAACCTAAAGAGAAACGCCGTGCTTGGGGAAGGAACAAAGTGGGATGCTATTATAAAAACAATTCTTGATGGGATCCTGGCCATTCAAACCCTTGGAGACTTGAGCATAATCTAGCCTCTGGAATCCAGAAGAGAAGGGTTGTTGGGCTAGTTTGATGGCCATGGTCAGATTCAGGAAGGGATCTGGAAAAGGGATGTTGTAGCTTATCTTAAGAGAAAAAAGGAGAGAAAGATTACAGTGGAAGAGTGACCTGCTAGGTCCAGGGGAGGATTAACATGGCATTCACTGACTTGCCAAGGTGAGAATATGTTTTTCCAGAAGTGTTCATGTCAACATCAAGGAAGGAGTTTTTTCAGATATGTTACAGTGTTGTGGGGAGAGCTGATTTTTTTTTTTCAGACTAGAAGTGTCCTGGAATTAAATCACATAGGTAAATGTTCCATTTCTCACTGAACCACGCTTAGCTCATTTAGACATATTTACATATTTAACAATCTACTAAATAAGCCAGAATAGCTAGTAACCAGTGGAAGCCTCTCCAGTGAGTTAGTGGGGAAGGAGGAGCAATCAGTGATTCACTAGGTCTTTATATACAGGTAAGTATTAGTAACAAATCAACCTGTTAATTGAACTCAATTCACTTTGGTGCTTATTGAGCAACTAGGATGCACAAAGCATAAAGGTAAAATTTCCTTATTCAGAACTTATACTGGAAAGGATGGGGCTGCCCATGCAAGGAGGATCTTGGAGAACTGGCAGAGACAGGAAGTCCAGAGACTGAGAAACGTGAAGTGTAGACTTATCCTCAACGATGTCCATTCCTCATAAAATAATAGGGTCATTTGTGCTTATTTCTTTTCTGATTTCCCTTTTGCAAACACACTCTTCTTTCTTTGCCATCTAATCTTTCCTATATAGCACGTCTCTCCATCCACTAGTAATTTAGCCTAGAATCTTTTCTTTTTAAGATTTATTTATATTTGTTTTGACAGAGAGAGAGATACAGAGACAGAGAGAAGGGGGAGGGCCCAGAACAGTCTCTGTAGTTGCACATCATTTGTTTTTCCACATAGTTTCATTCCACAGGTGGGCAGGGCTGCACAGGGCAAGAACTGGGCCAGGGTCTTGCCCCGGTGAGAACTGAACTGGGGGCACTCCCCAGCTCAGCATATGGGTTCGCACGGGCCGGGGCCGGGATTCGATCCTCGGTCCCCTGCAGCCCAGAATATTGAGTAATCTTCGAGCCCTCTTTTATTTTCACACCCCCTCATCTAATTCATTATTAATTTCTATATTCTATTCACCAAATGTATTTTAAAACTGTCTATCTCCCTTTTCCACCACTGTCTCCTCCATCAACAATTCGATCTCACTCCTGGACACCCTTAGAACCTCTTGTGTCCACTCTTGACCTGTCAGTCATCTCACGCACCCAGAGTGACCTTTATACAACCAGACTATCTCCCTCACTGCTCAAACTCGTCAGCATATTCCATTGCATTGAGAAGAAAATTCAGATTCCTCACATGTGAGCAAGGTCCTCTGGCTATGACTCCTGTTTTTCCAATGTGCACACCAATTACTACTATGCAATAGCCTTCTGTGACCTTTTTATTCCTCTTGAAAACCCTCAAAGAACTTTGTTTGTGGTTCTCTTAAGATACATAAATATTCTACCTCCTTTTACCTTCTCTCACTAGACTGCTAAGTTCTTTGAGTCTCCTATAACATCCATTCCACACATATTTTGGAGGGTACCTCTACATTCCAGCAATGGGATGCAATGGTGAAAAGAAAGTCACAGCTCCCACTTTATGGAGTGGAGTGTTTACCGGGGTAGACTGACAAAAAATCTATAAACAAATGCATTGACAAAATGAATACAAACTGTGGGGAGTACAGAGAGGAAAACCAATAGGACATGCACAGGAGATTAGGGTGGGTCAGTTTAGAGTGGGTGGCATAAGGACATGGCATTTCAGCTCAGTTGAAGGGAATTAGCTGGAGCTCTCTGGAAGGAGTGTTGTGGGAAGAGGGGCTGTCTGTGAAAGAGCCCCATGGACAGATAAAGCTCAGTGAGTCCCAAGAATTATGTGAAGGTAGTTAGTGGGAAGGGGAAGGACACAAGGGTATACTGGATAAGTAGACATGGGTCAGATTATTTAGGCATCAGTTTGAGAGTCTCACAAGTGTTTAATATGCATTTGTTAAGTTTTCATGAGGTGAATATTGTCCAACTACAAAATTATACAGGTTAGGAAACTGAGGCCCCTAAACTTAAGGAAAAACTCTAAGATATCTCCACATTCCCGGTTAAATGCTCTTTCTAGTATTGCTACAGACTTAAATATGAATGAAAACACAGAGGCAGACTTGAGATGTGATGACTCAGCATCTGAAGATGACAGTGCTAGCTTCTATCATGCACAGATTGAACATGACTGACATATATTAATCGACAGTCTTTTATCAGAATGGGTGACAGCTATGGATAGCATTCCTGAGTCTTTGTACTAAAAGCAAATACTGCTCTGCCTGTATGCTGCCTCTTCCCCAAACTCCTTTTGTCTAGTTACCCCCTGTTTTCAATATCAAGGAAGATTTCCTCACAATTGGGACCAAGTTATATCTCTAATATGTTCACTCTTAAAACCTCAGGAGCTGATTAAGAAATTGAATTACTCTGCTGGAGAGACCTTGTATAGTGGCTCTGAAATTACAAGAATTGGGAAAGGAGCCCAGATGAGTCACAATTTCCAGCCATCCCTTCCAAGGCCATGGGTGTGTCAGTTAAGCCATCTTGAACCCTTCAGACCAACTGAATTGCCAGATGAATACTAAGTGAGCCTAGTGAACGCAGCAGGGGCAGAAGAGTTGACTAAGTTTTGTTCAAATTTTGGATCCACAGCATCATGAGATATAATAAAATGTCTGTTGCTTTAAGATAACACGTTTTGACAGTAGTTTTTTTCCAGGTCACTTTTCTTTATGATTATTATTCTTTAAATATGAAATAGAAAACATACATAACATAACAGTGTCCTTACTGATTTTTCTTGCTGGACATTAGATAAACACCCCTCCATGATTTGTGATATTCTTTTTAGATATAACCAAAATGACCTTTCCTGCATTTTTACTTATTACAAGAGTAAAACATGTTATTTGTTATAATTCTAAAAATGTCTGCATAAAATTTGACCTTAGCAAACATTTTCTTACTGTTGGTTAACTTTATTATATTGTTAGACTTAATTATTTTTCCAACAGGAATTTAATAGAGAAAATTGGGAGTACATAAACATTACATGTGAAACACAACTTGATGTAGCCTAGAATATTTTTCAGGTTATATTTGAAGTCATGTAGTATTTGTAGCTGAGAGATAAAAGTAAAAATTCAGGGTTAGACATTTAGGAATTTGTACTTGATGAAATTACATTATTTCCCAGCAACCACTTTCTTCATTTATTACTTAAGGATGATCAAGTGAGATACTGCATAAATATTTGTGCCTAAACATATATAGATAATATATAAAAGTTTAGGGGAAGCTGGGATGGTTCAGCAGGTTAAGTGCTCACTTTGTGTTCCAGGATCGAGTCCTGCCCCAGCCCATGTGGACCCTTATGATGAACTGGGGTGTGCTTTCCACGTGGGAGGACTCCAGTTTGGTTCTCACCAGATGAGCTTTCCACATGTGGGAGACCCTGATTGAGCCCCCAGTTCGTGGGGTGTGTCTCTCATGCAGGAGACCCTGGGCTGGTTCCCACTCTACTCAGCCCCTACCCACCTGTGTGGAGTGAAACCATGTCAAAAACTGATGGCGTGCAATTATAAAAACTACTCTGGGCTCTCTCCCTTCTCTCTGTCTCTTTGTTTGTCTGTCTCTCTCTCAAAAACAATAAATCTCTCTCTCTCTCTCAAAAGATTTGAAGTATCAGGAGCTTCTGAAGTATTAGGAGCTCTCCCTATCATAAAAATGTTTCTTCTCATGGCTTCCAGGACACCAATCTTTCCTGAATTTCCACCTATATCACTGCCAATCCTTCAAAGATTTCTTTGCCTGTTTCTTCTCTTTCTCCCTCCCTCTCCCCCTGGACTTATTTATTTATTTTAACTTTATTATTTTTATTTATTTTAACATATGCACAAAAGAATAAAAAAACATTAATAAATTTCCATGTACCCATCATACAATTTCAACAAAAATATAGACTCTGTCGTCTCCTTATGATGATAATTCATGATGTGAAAGTTATACAAATCATTAAAAACAATTTGAACAGACAACACATTAATATGGGATGTGGGTACAAGATAATATGCCTAATATGTTTTAGGGTATAGCCTCCAAATTAGAGACTAGGGCCTGTCCAGGTTTTTATATGGCTCTGACCCTTAGTTCTCATGGCCTTAAGTTCATAGGGCTCGCTAATTCTTCTTGTTCAGTCTTGAGGGTAGTTTTTTATGCAGTCAATAATTGAAACATGGAGGGTATGTGTAACTCTGTAAGGTGATAGAGTAGTAGCAACACTATGCTAGTGCTAAAGAGATAATCTAGAACATTGTTCTGTAGATGAGATTGTGTATAGAGTGACCTGTAGAATTTGCCTGGATGGATCAGCCCTGAATTTTTCTAACTAATGGATCCCACACAAAGCCCTGGGGTCTGCCTAAACTCTGCCTCTAGGAGTTCACAGTCTTTGTTAAAAAAGAGTTTTGAAATATCCAGACCCAATCTCTGGAATCCCCTGAACATGATCACCTGAATCCAAACTGCTTGGTGTGACTTCCATAAGATTCTAAGGTTGTATTTATACCACCATGGAACCAATGCTGGTTCCTCATCAGCTACTGAAGAACTTTGGTCTATTTATATATTTCCATGATATTTGAGATATCTGTAAGAGAAGCTTTAATAATTATCCTCCAAATGCTAAGTAACTATCTATTTTGCTTTGCCTAAGAATTCCTATCTGTCTCTGGTCTTAATCAGGCACCATTTTGCCTTGAAGAGAATTCTTAAAGATTAATTCACAATGGATATAAAAAGAAAAGAAATGATTGAGCACACACTGTTAAACCAGGTTAACAGAAAGCAGGTAAAATTCATACTTGTTGGTTTTTATTCATTTAATCTAGCAGTAATTAATTACTCACAACATGCATCATTTTCACATGTAGCTTGATTTTTAATGTGTCTCACTTCTCATCTTGATATAACCTAATTCTAAAAAGTGGGTGCTTCAGAATCCTTGGATATTTGTAAGATTTATAAAGGAATCACATCAATAGCAGAAGATAACAGAGAAGTAAACAATTAGAAGAGGTATGGTTTCTTAAGTCAGTTGTCAAAATTTCAAGAAAGCCTTTTTAAGTAAACATTTTTTTCCTTTCTTCTCCGGTGCATGCAAGTTGTATTTCACGTTATACATATTCTCTCTTAAAAATAAGTTTCAGAGAAGGAATTAATAATTAATAATATTTAACACTTTTCTCGCTTCTTTTCTATATTACTTCCTTTTTAATGCCTTAGCTTGACTTGCTTTCATGGTTTGACCCTTGAATGTACTTATTTATGCTTCTTGTACTTTTTCTCAACATAGCTAAAATGCTTAGGGGTGGTTATCTGTTCTGGACACCATGATTTAAAAGATGCCTAAAAAAAAAAAAATAGAAATGCTGATCACCACTTACAAATTATGTATTTGTAAGAGAAAACTCAGTGTGTGAACTTCTCTATTGTTAGCCTTTGGCCTGGTGACAAACGCAAGGTAAGATCCATGCCTACGAGTATGTTGGATCAATATCAGCTCAGATGCTCTGATGTCATGTAGATCATCAGAATAAAATATTACCTTCTGAGACAATTGGGAATCAGAAATAGGATATTGAAAACTCAAGCCCTATAGCCTACCTGTATTATGTGCACCTCTGAAGTATCTTCTATGTATTGAAGGTATATATGTTTACCATATAATTTATAGATTCTTTTTTTTCTTTAATATATTTTTATTTATTTATTTTTGACAGAGAGAGAGAGAGAGAGAGAGAGAGAGAGACAGAGAGACAGAGAGACAGAGAGACAGAGAGAAAACTGAACTGGGGGAGCTCCCAGTTCAGCATATGGTTCCACACGGGTCAGTGCTGGGATTCGATCCCCGGTCCCCAGGACTGCAAAGTGAGCGCTTAACCCACTGAGCCACCCCGGCTTCCCCAATTTATAGATTCTTAACTGAGGACATTTCTTGATGTTTTTCTCATTAAAGATGTGACTATTTCTAAATAATGAGCTATGAGAACTGTTTTGGTATACCTGAAGAGCTGCTCACCAGAAGCTAGGTAAGATGTATAGTGCTTTGTTCTAGATCTAAATATGCCCTGCCTACAAGAGGTATACAGATTGTGGGTTGGTAAAAGGAAGGGATTTCAAACCATGAGTACCCCCATCAAAAGAATAACTGGCTCTTATGATAGTTATAGATTGAATTGTGTCCTCCCAAAAAGAACAATGAATTCTTAACCCTGGTACCTATGAATGTAACCTTATTTGGAAACAGTCTTTGCAAATGTAATCAAGTTAAGATGAGGTCATTGGGCCTGGCCCTAATCCAATATGACTAATATACATAGCCACAAGATATGTATAAGAAGAGAAGAAAAAGCGCACAGGTAAAATACCATGTGAAGACAGAGACACACTGGCACAATCTCTGAAGATGGAGGCAGAAATGGCTGCCACCAGTCAAGGATTGCTTGGGGCTACCAGAAGCTGAAAGAGGCAAGGAAGCATCCCCTTAGAGGCTTCAGATGGAGCATGCTCTTGCCAAAACCTTGATTTTGGTAGCCTGCAAACCATTACAGAATAAATTTCTGTTGTTTTAAGCCACCCAATTTGTAGCATTTTGCATGGCAGTCTTAGAAAAGTAAAAATGGACAGTGAATTTCTATTTTTATCACTCAAGAGGTTAAAGCAGAATATTTGAAATTGCAAGGGAAATTCATAAATCAACAACATTAACTTAGACAACCTTTACATTTTTTCAAGTCTCAAATTACTTTCATTTTAAATATAATTTTGTGCGGTCTGTAAGAGATATTTGAAGTTTTCAAATCACATACCTACTATCACCATTATTATTTAAAATTGTTGCAAATTTATGGCCAATTCAATAAGGCATAAAGAAAAATAAAAGGAAATACTCCTAGATATGAAGTGACTAAATTATCATTACTTGCTGAGAAAAATAAATTGTATAAATAATAAATCAAATGAAAAGGATCCCAAATTGATACTAGTCCAATGAAGTGGCTAGATAAAAGATCAATCAGCAAAAAATACATATTTTCTATATTTTAATATTAACAGTGTTAGAATGTAATTTGAAAAAGGTGCTGTTCATGACAGCAACATAAAGTTTAACATATGTAGAAATGGCCTTAACAAAAAATGTCTAGGACTTCTATGAATAAATTTATAAAGCTCTACCAAGAAAAACAAAGAAGTCTACACTAAGTGGAGACATTTTATGTGTTTGACTGAGAAGACTGGGTAGTGTAAAGATATGACTTCTGCTGAAATAGATGTATCTATTTCATATAATTTTATCTAAGAGTCCTAAGGGATTCTTGGAGGACATAAAAAGGTGATTTTTAAAGTTCACTCAGAAATAAAACAATAAATATTAAACATCTCTTGATATTGGAAACCCTACTAATGAAGTTATTAAAATGCTCAGATAAACTGACAAATTATTTGGAATAAATATGGTAAAAAATGCTTCATGTCCTTATCAAATAAAGATATTTTACATAGCATTAGGAAGTAAAAATCACAATGGAAACATACATAAAGGATAAAAACATATAATTCATGAGAAAAGTCAGATAAATAGCCAATGAATATTGTAATAAATAGATAAATATCCATTTAAAAATAATGACATAATGTTTTCCAAAAGTTAAGTTGGCATAATTAAAAAAAAAATTTTTTTTAATGTGTAACAACCTATGTTGAAGGTTGGGAAATTGCTTAGAAAAGTAAACAGTTGCAATTTTTCTAGAGAGAAATTTACACATGAATCAATAGTTCTAAAAACTGTGATAACCTTGAACCCAATAGTCCATGTTTAGGTATTTACCTTAAGGAAAAATGATGCCCCAAAGTATTGATTTATGAAAAGGCAAATAGAGATAGGGAATAGAATAAAGTGCCCAGAAATAAACTCACATATATAAGGTCAGCTAATTTTCAATAAAAGTGTCAAAGGAATTGAATGGGGAGAGTAGTCTTTTCAAAAATAGTGCTGAAATATCCGAATATCCAAGTGGAAAAAATAAATTTTCTATACCATACACAATAATTAGATCTAATTACTAGATCAAATGAATCTTATACCTAAATGTAAAATTTGAAACTGTCAGACTTCAAGAAAGAAAAATGGAAATAATCTTTAAGATCTAGTTATACCAAAGGTTTCTTAGAATATAAAACATAGAAATAAGCAAAAGAAAAAGATAAAATTGTATGTCACCAGAATGAACAATGTCTGCTCTCTGAAGGATTCTGGTAAGAAAATGTAAGATAAGACACAAACTGGGAAAACATATTCACAATTATTTATTTTACAAGAGGTTTATACTCAGAATATAATAAAGAAATCATTCAACTCAATAAGACAAACAATCTAATTTAAAAAAATGGGGAAAACAGTTGGGCTAAAGTAGATATACAATGGCTGTCTGGAAAAATATTCAGCCATTGTTAATATAGTGAGAACAGTTACATGGCTGGATATTTTCCTGACAGACCTCATATTTCATTAAAGATATACAAATAACCAATATGCTCATTATAACTACTCCACCATATTACTCATATCAAGGAAATTGAAATAAAATCCATATGGGACAGCATTACATACCTACTGGAGTGGCTAAAATTGAAAATAACTGATAGTATCAGAAATGTGGATTAACTAAAACTCTTGTACATTGCTGATTTGAAAGTAAAATGTAAAAGGCAACTTTGGAAAACAGTCTGGCAGTTTCATATAAAGTGAAAGATATACTTACAATAAGACTCAGCGATTCTTCTCCTAAATATTTATCCATGAGAAATGAGTACATACTTGTATGTCCAGACAAAAGCTTTCAGACAAATGTTCATAATCTTATTATTCATAATAGCCCCAAACTGAAAACAATACAAATGTCCAAATAATGGACAATAAATTTTGATAATTAAATAATGGATAATCAAATGGGAAATCACAATAAAACTATTAGATAAAAATGTAATTCTCTATTAAGTAATATAACTGAATAATTTTATATAATAAAATACCTCTAGTATAAAAAGAAACAAACTACTGAGTCAGAAAATAAAAGATTATACATATGGTATGAGTCTATTAATATTAAATTCTAGAACAGGTGAAATGAATCTATAGACAGATCAGTAGTTGCCTTTGACCAAGGGGTTGGATGGTGGTGGTACTGACAACAAAAGGACTCGAGAGAAATTTTCAAGGTGATGGAAGAATTTTATACCTTGATTGTGGTGGTGGTTGCACATGTGTATACATTTTTCAAACTCTTGGAACTGTATTCTTAAAATAATTTAATTCTACTAAAAGTAAATTATACCTTCTAAATGTTGATTAAAATTTGAAGGAAATGATGTACTTAATCTATGTAGAAGTATGTTATTTATAGCATTATTTATAATGCCAAAAATATCTAGCATAGCCATTTAATGGAAGCAATTAAAATGTAATTTATATGTTGATTTATTAAACTAATGTAAATAAAAACATTTAATAACATAAAAAATCAAACATTGCTAAATGGAGAAAAGTGATACACTTTTGTAAAAAAAAATATTTTATATGCATGTTAAAAATTATTGGCAGGACATAACCAAAACATTAATTGGTTGTCTTAGGATAATGGATTCTTAGTGTTCATTAGTTTCTTCTTTGTATTTACCTCTGCTTCATTTTCTACATTAAACTTACATTATCAATTTGAAAAGTAACATGTTTTGAAGAAATACAAAATAAAAATAATTGATAAGTAATCAAAATAATTCTCTTTAGAAAAAATAGAAATGGATAATAATAACATTCAGTAAAAAGTTCAACCTCATTATTAATTATACAGTTACAAATTAAAGAACAAATGCTTTTGTACCTAACAAATTAACAGATATAAAATGTATGAAAATAACAAGTATTTTTTCAGAATGAGAGTATCTACTGCTGAAAAGAATACATCCCCCACTTTGTTATGGCAATATAAACTAGTAAAACATTTCTGGAAAGCAATACATAATATGAACAAACAGCCTTAAATTTTCTTATTCTTTTTGATGTAATAATTGTTCTTGGGGAACCTGGGATGGCTCAGCAGGTTAAGTACTCACTTTGCAGCCCTAGGGTCCAAGGATTGAGTCCCAGCCCCAGCCTGTGTGGACCCATATGCTGAACTAGGGTGAGCTTCCCATGTGGGAGGCCCCCAACCTGGTCCCTCCCTGAGCAGTCTCTCGCCCACCTGTGTGGAATGAAACCATGTCAAAAACTGATGACATACAACTATGGAGACTACTCTGAGTTCTCCCCCTTCTCTCTGTCTCCTTGTCTCTTGTTAAAAACAAAACAAAACAAAACAAAAAACCCCACAATTAAATAAATCTTTAAAAAAGATGATACTTATGAAGTACTAGCCTTAAAAAATCGTTTAAATAACAACATGATGTATGCAAAATGATGTTCCCTACAGTGTTATTTATAATATAATAAACTTAGAACAACCAAAATCTCTAAAGAAATTAAGAAAATTGTTAAGTGGTTTTGATACATTTATTTAAAGTCTTATTAACCAGTATTTTAAAATGACATGGGTTTTGGGTTTTAGTAACACAGGGAATGCTTACTTCTATAATGCTAGATTAAAATAGCTACAAAATTATATATAAGTTATTATTTCAACTACATTGTATATTCAAAATGAATGGAGAAAAGAACAATATACTAATACTAATTAATATACTAATAATATAGTAATATACTAATACTTGTAGGTTACAACTGGGCAGAATGGTCACTGATAATTTTACCCTCTATTTTTAATACATTTCTACATTTTAAAACTAGTCTGGGAAGCTGGGGTAGCTCAGCAGGTTAAGCGTTTGCTTTGCAGCCCCGTAGCCCAAGGACTGAATCCTGGCCCCGGCCCATGCAAACCCATATGCTGAACTGGGGTGTGCCCCCAGTTCAGTTCTTGCCAGGGCCTATGTGGGAGGCTCCTGGCCCAGTTCCTGCCCTGTGCCCACCTGTGGAGTGAAACTATATGGAAAACTAATGCTGTCAACTATGGAGACTGCTCTGGGCCCTCCCCCTTTTCTCACTCTCTCTGTCAAAAAACAATAAAAATATATCTTAAAAAAAAAAACTAGTCAACAGTAAGCACATAAATTTAATAATTATTCCTCCTAAATAAAATCCTGGACCTAAATTATGCCCAAACCAAGATTATTGCACTCAGGTAATTTATTAAGGTAGAATTATTTAGTTTTCTAGTATTTGGTGAAATTAAAAAGGGTAAATAATTTTAAGACACAAATTACTTCCATGCCTGGACAGTAAGCAATAAGACATTTAACAAATTTAGATTTATAAATATATGATGCCTAGCATAATACCTGGGGCATGATGGTTAATTAGTGGGCATTACAATGAACAGAAATAAAAAAATATTGAAAATGCTTATGAACATGTATGTACATAAACATATGCATACACACACACACAAGATATAAAACAATCTATCAAATTAATCTATAGTATGCAACAAAGTTTCAGTTATATAAGTAGAAAATTGAAATGAGTGCAATCCATTTTGCAGTTATCAATAAAGTATAAATTTAATCTTTTGTGTACAAAAGGAATGAAAATTTCTACTGAAATGCGAAGGTTGCCTTATAGTCCTGGAAGTAAAGAGCAGTGGAGGGCAACTTCCTTATCCAATCAAGACTAACCCAGGGCAGAATTGTGAAAATAGAGAAAGTAAGGAAGCTATATAAACCGGTTTACCAGTCAGATACCTTGTGAATAGCTCATTAAGAGGAATCATCCCTGATAGAGCAGGGAAAGAGAGAACAAAACATTTCCGTCTTTGCTTTACCTACTCTAGATGCTACTTTCTGTTACAGCAGCATCAAATCCCTGGAATGGTTAGTGGCCTAAAAACAGCAGGGAGAAGAGATAAATAGGGTTCAGGATCTAAGTACAACAGGTTAAGGGAGCGAGACTGGGGTGGGGTGAGAGGAAGAAATCTTGCTGTGGAAGGACACATGCTAGCAAGAGAGGACATTTTCTGCAGGGATTATTAGATTGAGTTAGAGGTTTGGGTGAGCAAGTATCCTACCTGATCCCAGTCAGTCTCTTGCTTGGGTATATAACACCAGCTCTGGAAATACATTCATGTTTATTTTTATTTTCTTGTTAATAGAAACTTTGGATTCAAAACACATTGAGATATAAATTGAAGCTTGTGTGCTAATATGTGATAGGTCTTTTTAAAGTACATTCTATGTAATAGTGCAACATTGTTCTATTCATGTGCTTGATATGTCCTTGTACTAGCCTGCATAGTTTGTGGATATCACCAAAATCTGTTTCCCCTATTTTCCAGTAAGCCACGTAAGGCAAATGCCAATAGCCTCATTTTGAGGATAGGAGATCAGGGCACAAATAATTTAAGCAACTAACCCAAGTTCCCCAAGCAAGTGAGCCCTGGAAAATAGACATCACAGATCCTTCTATTTCCCCCACATGGATGCAATGGATGCAACTAATAGTCCATTTCAATCCAGCATTCAAACCACTTTTAACAGTATCTATGGTTTTTCTTTTAATTGAATAGGTTGTATAACAACCAAGCTCTTAGCAAAATACACATTTAGCACCATGAACATTTAAAACAGAAACCTTAACAATTTCATCTACTAACATCTGCTTTCTAACATTTCTATTTTGTTGAACCAGTTTATGATATTGCTAACAATTACTGCTGGGTATCAGCCCACATAAAAATTTAATGACATCATTCATTTCTGAAAGGGAAAAAGAGAACCTTGACATTAGGATTAAATGGATGAGAACTATATTTCCCTGTATTTTGCACTGATATTTAAATTGAGGTTTTAGATTGAAGCCTCAGATATATGATTATAATTTGACATTGTTCTTGTTAAAAAAATTTAAAAAGTAAAAATAAAAATAAATAAAGAACACAACAGGTCCGGAATCCAGTAACTTATGCAAGCCAAGAATTGATGGTGGTTTCAGCCTCTCCCAGGAATGTGACTTTAACCAGTCAATCTGGAATTATCCGGTCAGAGCTAGTGAGGTAATCTGCCTGATAGACCCTTGACCTTCCTCAAAGAAAGGTGACCTTGCCTGAAAGAATGCACTATGCTAAATACTTCCCTTTTTCGTCCCCTTCTTCCTATAAAAGCACTCCATTTTGTACAGCTCCTTGGAGCTCCTTTCTATTTGCCTGATTCATGGATCGTTAAATAAAGCTAATTAGATCTTTAAATTTACTCAGTGGGATTTTGTTTTTTAACACTCTTTAGGCATGTTCACCTTTAAAAATGGGCTTTTCCCGGCCTTAGGTGGCACGTAAAAATGGGAACATTCAACTCTCTATCAGACCAGCACCTGCTGACCATCCGTCTGTTGGACTTCTTAGTTAATGTCCTCCCTCCTGCTCATTTCTTGAATGCCTGGGAGATTTCACTTTATATTTTCTATGACTGGTTCATTAAAATACTAATTTTAAACTATAATTATCTGTTGGTTTGTATTGGCGGTTGAACCACAGTGGCACTATCTTCTAACTGCAGGAAAATTTCACATCTGTTCTCATTCCCTGGAGCCTTAAGCAAGAGTTACCTTGGCATTGGAAAGCAGGCAGTTTGAAAGAGACTCAGAGAACTGTGTTTTAAGAAAGGCAACAAAGGCAGGCCGGGAGAATTGTAAAGATGGTAAACAGAATCAATTGTAAAACTATTCATGATAATACCTTCTGGGGGAAAAAATAAGAGTAATCAATAGGAAATATGGCAGTAATAGTCTTGTTGTCACGTTGGGAGGATCTGAACTGTGCAATACTTTACCTAATTCCTGGAGGATTTGCAATCTGCTGGCCCAAGTGGGGGTTAGGTTATGCTCAGTTTTAGGATAAAGGTCAATGACACTGTTACTCTAGAAGGGCATTAACTATCCTAGAAAATGCCTGATGTTTGGCAGAACTGAATATAATTCTCAGACTTAAAGTATAAATATGTGAGAAAGGAAAAGAAAACGCAAATTAAGGAAAAAAGAAAGGGACTTTAAGAAGGGGATAAGAATACAACGATGGACAGGACAGGGAAAGAGAGGAAGGGAAGAGCTAACAGGCTCTGGAGAGGAGTGACAGTATTTTTTGAGCACGACCTAACCATACACAAGTTACTGTAGAAGGGGGATTCATTCGGAAGACCATTCACTGTTTTATGTTTTATGTTTAATGGGTAAGGGCTTAGAATCAGATAGAGGGGTATTATCGGCATTGTACAGATGAGGAAACAAATGATTGGAGAGATTACAATCTGGGCTTGAGACCCCGGTTGTCTAACTCCAAACTCTTATGTCTTTATTATTATGTGAACCTGCTTTTTGATATTTCACGGAGATTCAGAGATGAATCCTTTCTTCAGAGAGCTCATGGCCTGGAGTACACATCATAAAGCAGTATCATTTACAGAAGTTCACCTCCTTCAACTGAGGGCTCAGGCCTGCTTACTGAATCTGCCTTAAGACTTTTGGGAAAGATTTGCGAGAGAACATTGCACTTCCATGTGAGTAGCAGGCACAGCCATGCACAGAGCCAGTTGCTTTTATAGGGAGCAGGTCTGGCTGACTGCCCATCACTGGAGAGGAGAGGTGGAGGGGTATCTGTACTCTGGTTTAGAGGAAGACAAGTGTGGAGGAATGTTGAGAGAATTCTCTGTAACATCAAGGCTACCTTATAATCTTCTAGAGGAGGTTTATCTTTTAATATATTCCAGACTTAGGTCCTGACTTGAGTAAAATTATGAAGTTGACCCATAATCCTTTCGCCTCATAGCTCCTACCCACAGTGTCCTCGATCAGAACTACAGTAGATTCAACATTTTTCTTGAGATACCTTCCTACTCTATCCCCCTGCACCCTCAAATAACCCAAATAAATTAACTGAGGGGGAAAAAATTAATAATAGAAGCACAGTGACCATGAGGCCAGAGGGGGTGAACGGGTAAATTCTTTCACAGAATATTAAACACTTCAAATACAGCATCTGCATATGAGAAGTCTCCAAGTGTTAAGAAAACAAGTACAAGATCTTTAAGTCTTTGAGCAGACAAATAGGAGCTTTAACCATGGCCAACCAAAGGGATGACAGAGAAGTTGATGGCAAAAAAACCTCTTCTCTGTTCTGAATATAGAAGGAGGTAAAGCAAAAGAGAGCTCAATCAAGCTTAATGAGAGCTAAATCAAGAATTGTTCTATTGACAAACTAATTTGGAAATCATTTAAAAAAAACTGCGCTTTAGCTCTTATTTATGTCTGCCAGAGAAAATGGGCCATGTTCTCACCCTCGTGTTAAATAACAAGTATTTAACCCAGGAACTTCAAGTCCATTTTTCTTTTATATCTTCAGATCCCAGGGACAAAGTTGTTAATAATTTAGTTAATTGAGTAAAACTTAATGCTTCAAATCTTGAGTCAGGGAAATAAAAATTCCAAGATTTCCTGTAGATCTAGGATGCATAATATTTAATGCTTCAGAGATCATTAGTAAAAGAAAATATTATAGCCAAACATACCCTCTGAGTCTAACTAATGAATGGCTCCAGCTGCTGCTGAAAAATCAGCAGTAGCTTCAGTACCAATTTTAAGACAAAACATAGCTGACAGATGTTTGAAGGGATAAATCAGTCTATACAGGATTAAAATACTAAGTCCCTGGTGCCTTTTAAAGGCAGAGGTGCCACAGCAAACTGTTTCCAGCCACTTGAATACAACTGAAAGATGGATCCTGGGGGGTCTTTAACTAATAGCCCAGAGGGCTTCTCAGTGGTATAATACTAAAGCCTAGCACAAGTGCTAACCACAACAAGTTTTAAGCTTTTACTGGTACCTCTGTTTTCAGGGAATCTCAAGGATTCTGCTTCAGTTACAATGTTCAGGACATGATGTGACTAAATGTGTGGGGCAATATAATGAAACACAATGACAGTGGCTTTTTATGTTCATAGCAGTGGATTATTAGCATGGTGATAAAAGCTAAAAAAAAAGGATGGCAACCAACCTCCTAATTGAGAAACATGTCTTTATTGAAAATCTATTATGTGTCTTTTCCTAGTTATCATTTAGCAAGGTGGGTTAAATGATATAAATAGTTAGGTATCATTCCAAACTTATAGAAACTTTGGGAGTAACTGGCTTCTCCTACAACACTGCCCTGGATATGGCTTTAGCATATCACTTACTAAATTGCATTGTAATGTTTTGAATGGATGCTACATTTCCCACACCCATACCTGACATGAGTCTATTGAGAGCAAAACTGGGATCTGAGTCACCTTCTGTTCCACACTGTCCAGTTCCTGGACAATGCCTGTGATACAGCAGATTTGATAAAAGCCTAGCATTTTCCTATGTGTCATGGTGTTATGGTTGACTGGATGCTGAGATATTTGGTCAAACATTATTCTGAGTGTTTCTGCGAGGGTGTTTCTCAGTGAGATTAGCATTTAATCAGTAGACCGAGTAAAGCAGATTGTACTTCCTAATGTGAGTGGGCTTCAATCAATCAGTTGAAGGCCTGAATGGAACAAAAAGGCAGAACTTTTCCTGAGTAAGAGAGAATTCTTCCTTCTTGACAGCACTGAATCTAGAATATCGGCTTTTTCTTGCGTTGAAACTTTAACTGAAATACTGGGTCTCAAGCCTGCCAACTCACCCTTGCCAGCCTCCATAATCATGTGAGCCATCGCCTTATAATAAATGATCCCAACTAAAAAAAGAAAGAAAAAAAAATGTCTTCAGGCTATCAAAGTGCAAAATACAAGTAGATGTGTGAGAAGTTAATGGCAGGCATTGGCTGACAGACAATCCAGGCTCTCTAAGCCTGTGGTTATTACTCTGGGTTTGTGTCAGAATCAGTGTTCCTTAAAGTATGATCTGCAAACTGTCACTAATCCAAGATAAATACTTCTGTGTTTAGAAACTTTTATAACAATCTTGCATTGCAACAACATCCAATCATTCTTTTTTTTTTTTCTTTCAGTTTTCAGGTGTACAAAATAACATAATGATCAGACATTTACACAAGATTACAAAGTGATTACCCCAACAAGTTTACGTAGCTTTTTCAATACCATTGACTACATATATTTCCTATGCTCTACTCTGCAACCTGTGACTATATACCGTATTTTCCAGCGTATAAGACGACCGGGCGTATAAGACGACCTCCTAATTTTACAGTTAAAACATAGGTTTAGGCCTATATTCGCTGTATAAGATTACCCCCCACTTCTGAGGCTGTAGTCTTATACAGCGAATATAGGCCTAAACCTATGTTTTAACTGTAAAATTAGGGGGTCGTCTTATACGCTCGGTCGTCTTATACGCCGGAAAATACGGTATGTACTGTTAAGTTACAGTTGACACTTAATATTATTTTGTATTAGTTTCAGGTAGACAGCACAGTAGGTAGGCATTTATGTAATTTATGAAGTGTTGACCCCAATAAGTAGGCTGACCAGATGTACTGTTTCAAACAGAACAGAAAACAACGGTACTGTCCCATTTCAAGCAGTATGTATGATCAGCCTAGTCTGACTGGGCTAAATTCAAGGTGTCAGTAGGCTGACCATATGTACTGTTTGAAATGGGACAGTACTGTTATTTTTCTGTCCCACTTAAAATGGTACATCTGGTTAGCTTACCAATAAGTCTAGTGCCCATCTAATACCATACGTGATTTTTACAACAATATTGACACTGCATTTCACATCCCCATAACTACTTTGTGACTACTAATTTGTACTTCCTTATCTCTTCACCTTTCTCACCCATCCCTCTAACCCCTCCCATCTAGCAACAATCGCTTTGTTCTCTGTATCTATGAGTTTATTTCTGTTTTGTTTGTTCATTTATTCTGTTTTATAGATTCCACATAAAATTGAGATCCTATGGTATTTGTCTTTCTCAGTCTGACTTATTTCACTTAGGATAATAACCTCTAGGTCCATCCATGTTGTTTTAAATGGTAGCAAAATTTCATTCATTTTTATGGCAGAGTAATACTCCATTGTATAAATGTGCCATTATTTCTTTTCCAATTGTCTACTGATGGGCATTTCTGTTGTTTTCATATCTTGTCTATTGTGAATAGCACTGCAGTAAATATAGGGGTGCGTATATTCTTTTGAATTAGTGTTTTGGATTTCTTTGGGTAAATACCCAGAAGTGAAATTGCTGGGTCAAAAGGAAGTGCCATTTTTAATTTTTTTGAGGAAACTCCATAGTGTTTTTTATAGTGGATACAACAGTTTACAGTCCCACCAACAGTGCATGAGGGTTCCCTTTTCTCCATATTCTTGCCAACACTTGTTGTTTTTCAATCTATGTTAATCATTCTGAAAGAAATGAGGTGGTTTCTCATTGTAGTTTTTATTTGCATTTCTCTGATGATTAGTGATGTTGAGCATCTTTTCATATGGCTATTGGCCAGCCATATGTCCTCTTTGCAGAAATGTCAATTCAGGTTCTCTGCTCAGTTTTTAATTGGATTCTTATTCTTATTACTATTTCTTTTTTGGTGTTGAGTTGAATGAGTTTTTTGTTTGTTATTTTTTTTTAATACATTTTGGATATTACCCACTTATTAGATATATCACTGGCAAATAACTTCTTCCATTCAGTAGGATGTCTTTTCATTTTGTTCATGGTTACCTTTGCTGTGAAAAAAACTTTCTAGTTTGATGTAGTCCTCTTTGATGATTTTTTGTTTGTTTGTTTATTTCCTTTACCCAAGGAGATGTATCAGTAAAAATATTATTAAGAGTAACGTCTGAAAATTTACTTCCTGTATTTGCTTCTAGGAGTTTTATGGTTTTGGGCCTTATATTTAAGTCTTTAATCTATTTTGAGTTTACTTTTGTATCTGGTATAAGAAGGTGGTCCAGTTTCATTATTTTTGTATGTATTTGTCCAGTTTTACCAGCACCATTTATTGAATAGACTATTTTTAACCCAAAGTAAATTCTTGTTTTTTTTGTCATAGATTAACTGAACACATAGATACTGATTTATTTCTGGGCTTTCTATTCTGTTTCATTGATCTATGTGTATGTTTTTATGACAATATCATGCTGTTTTGATTACTATGAACTTGTATAATTTGATATCAGGTAGTGTGAAACCTCTAGATTTGTTCTTCTTTCTCAGTACTGGTGGTTATTCTAAGTCTTTTATGGTTCCATATAAATTTTAGAAGTATTTGTTCTAGCTCTGTGAAAAAATTCCATTAGTAATTTGAAAGAGATTGCACTGAATTTGTATAATAAAATATTTTGCTTTGGGCAATATGGACCTTTTAACTATGAATTTTTCCTTTCCATGAGCAGGGTAGATGTTTCAATTTATGTGTATCTTCTTTAAATTCTCTCTTTAGATTTATTTTTATTTTTTATTTTTATTGTTTTTGATAGAGAAAGATACAGAGACAGAGACAGAGAGAAGGGGGAGGGCCCAGAACAGTCTCCATAGTTGCACATCATTGGTTTTTCCACATAGTTTCATTCCACAGGTGGGCGGGGCTGTACAGGGCAGGAAATGGGCCGGGGACTCGCCCCGGTGAGAACTGAACTGGGGGCACTCCCCAGTTCAGCATATGGGTCTGCACGGACTGGGACCAGGATTCGATCCTTGGTCCCCAGAGCTGCAAAGTGAGCGCTTAACCTACTAAGCCATCCCGGCTTCCCCAAATTCTCTCTTTAATATCTTAAAATTTTCTGAGTACAGGTCTTTTACTTCCTTGGTTAAATTTATTCCTAGGTATTTTATTTTTATTTTTTTGATGCAATTGTAAATGAGATTTAAAAAAATTCCTCTTTCTGCTAGTTCATTATTGGTGTATAAAAATGCAACCAAGTTCTGAATATTAATTTTTTATGCTGCTATTTTATTAAGCTAATTTATCAGTTCCATAAGCTTTTGGTGAAATCTTCGGGGTTCTCTATGTTTGGTACCATGTCATCTGAAAATAATGACAGTTTTACTTTTTCCTTTCCCATTTGGATGCCTTTTATTTCTTTTTCTTGTCTGATTGCTGTGGCTGGAACTTCCAGTACTATGTTACATAGAAGTGGTAAAAGTGGTCATCCTTGTCTAATTCTTAAGAAGAATTATTTTCCTCATTAGCTGTGGGTTTGTCATATATGGTCTTTATTATGTTGAGGTATGTGGGGAAGCTGGGATGGCTCAGTGGGTTAAGCGCTCACTTTGCAGCGCTGGGGACCAGGGATCGAATCCCGGCCCCGACCCATGTGGGACCATGTGGTGAACTGGGAGCTCCCCCAGTTCAGTTCTCTCTCTGTCTCTGTATCTCTCTCTCTCTCTCTGTCAAAAAACAATAAATAAATATTATGTTGAGGTATGTTCCATCTAGTCCCACTTTGATGAGAGTTTTTATCATCAGTGGATGCTGGATTTTGTCAAACACTTTTTCTGCACCTACTGATAAGACCATACAATTTTTATTTTTCACTTTGTTTATGTGCTGTATCACATTAATTGATTTGTGAATATTGAAGAAATCTTGCATACTGGGAATTAATTCCACTTGATCCTGGTGTATAATCTTTTAAACATGTTGCTGAGTTCAGCTTGCTAATATTTTGTTGAGGACTTTTACCCCTATGTTCATTAGGGATATCAGCCTATTGTTTTTTTTTTGTTTTTTTTTTTAGTTATGTCTTTGTCTGGTTTCAGAATTAGGATAATGGTGACCTCATGAAATGAGCTCACCTTCCTCTTGGATTTTTTGGAATAAATTGAGATAGATAGGTATTCTTTTTTGAATGTTTGGTACAATTCACCTGGGAAGACACCTGGTCCAGGACATTTGTTTGTTCAGAACTTGTTCATTACTGATTTTATTTTGTTTGTATGTTTCTAGGAATTATTTCATTTTTTCCAGATAGTACAATGTGTTGGCATACAGCTGCTCATGGCATTTTCTTATAATTTTTTGTGTTCTTGTGGTATCCATTGTTATTTCTCCTCTTCCATTTCGGATTTAATTTATTTGGGTCCTCTCTCATTTTTTCTTCAGAAGCCTGGCTAAAGGTTTGTAAAAATAAAAAAAAAATATTTGAATACAACTTTATTCGGAAAAAAACCCAGGAATAATTATAAAAAACAACAACAACATATTTCACCACTGAATATTGTGATGTGACTATAGCAGTTTTATATTTGAAACTCAATGAGGAAATAACTGCATTCCAAGCAGCTAAATATGCAGAGGTCCAATAAATGAGGGTACTTTTTAAACTCACTCACTCCAAAGCCCATCCATTGACTTCAACATTCCAGAGATTAAGCACATGTTTTGCTTAGCTATGTAATAATGTGGCAAATATGCTGAATCACTAACATCACAGGACAGTTGTTTGTAATACTAGACTTCTAACGTTGGACTACAGCTTCACTTCTCACAGGTTGTCATCCTCGTCTGGGAAGAGCAGTAGTCTAAGCAACCTCTAGGTCATATTCATACTGTGCTGCCAAAGCTGGTTCTTTGACAACCTCTAGTGAGCAAGAGCAGCACTAGTGACAAACTCCAAGTTAGAGTCTCTGGTTTGAGTCAATTTTGTCTATCTTTTCAAAAAAACCCAGCTCTTGCTTTCATTGATCTTTTGTATTTTTTGTTGTTGTTGTTGTGATTTTGTTTATTTCTACTCTAAAATTTATTATTTCATTCCTTGTACTCACTTTGGTCTTTGCTTGCTGCTCTTTTCCTAGTACCCTTAGGTGTAAAGTTAGATATCTATTTGAGATTTTTTTTGTTTCTTGAGGTAAGTCTGTTTTGCTATGAATTTCCCATTGAGAACTGCTTTTACTGTGCCCCATAGATTTTGGGTCAGAGTGTTTTCATTTTCATTTATTTCAAGGTATCTTTTGATTTTTACCTTGATTTCATTGTTGACCTATTCAATATTTAGTAGTAAGTTAATTAGCCTCTGTGTGTTTGTGTGTTTTTCAGTTTTTTTCACATAATTGATTTCTAGTTTCATTAGAGAAGTCAGTTGATATAGTTTCAATCTTCTTGAATTTACTGAGACTTGTTTTGTGGCCTAACATGTGGTCTATCTTGAAAAATGTTCCATATGCACTTGAAAAGAATGCATATTTTACTGCTTTGGGGTGAAATGGTCTAAAAATATCAATTAAATCCATTGTGTCTAATGTATCAGTTAAGACTGCTATTTCTGTGTTGATTTTCTGTTTGGAAAATCTTCCCATTGGTGTCAGTAAGGTGTTAAAATCCCCTACTATGATCGTATTACTGTTGATCTCTGCCTTTATGCCATTCAATATTTGCTTTATGTATTTAGGTACTCCTATGTTGGATGCATAAATGTTTACTAGGGTGATGTCTTCTTGTGGGATTGATTCCTTTATTATTAAATAATATTCTTCTTTGTCATTTATTATATTCTTTATTTTAAAGTCTATTTGTCTGATATAATGACCACTACCCAGTTTTTTTTTTTCTAGTTTCTATTTGTATGAAATATCTTTTTCTATTCCTTCACTTTTAGTCTGTGTGTGTCTTTCTATCTGGGGTGGGTCGCTTGTAAACAGCATATGCATGGGTCTTGTTTTTTTATCCATTCAGCTATCTTATGTCTTTTATTTGGAGCATTTAATCCATTCACATTTAAAGTGACTATTGATAGGTACATAGGTATTGCAATTTTCTTATTCATATTTTTTTATCTTTGTTTTCTCCTTTCTTTTGCTTAAAAAAAGTTTTGTTTTTTTTAACATTCCTTATAAAACTGGCTTGCTGGTAATGAATTACTTTAGCTTTTTGTTTCTGGGAAACTTTTCTCTCCTTCAGTTTTATTGTTTTTGACAGAAAGACAGAGAGAACTGGGGGAGGGGGAGGGCAGAGCAGTCTCCACAGTTGCATGTCACTAGTTTTCTACACAGTTTTCATTTCACAGGTGGGCGCAGGACTGCGCAGAGCAGGAACTGGGCAGGGGGCCACCCACATGGGAAGCTCACCCCAGTGAGTACTGAACCGGGGGTACAACCCAGTTCAGCATATGGGTCTGCATGAGCTGGGGTTGGGATTTGATACTTCGACCTGGGGCTGCAAGATTAGCACTCAACCTGCTGAGTCATCCCGGCATCCCCTATCTCCTTCAATTTTAAATGATAGTCTTGTTGAGTAGTGCAGTCTTGGATGTAGGCCCTTGTTTCCCATTACTTTGAGTGTTTCTTGCCATTCCCCTCTGTCTTGCAAAGTTTCTGTTGAGAAATCTGCTGTATGTCCCTTGTAGGTCACTAGCTGTTTTTCTCTTGTTGCTTATAGGATTCTCTTTGTCTTTGACTTTTTCCATTTTAATTATAATGTGTCTTAATGTAGACTTGTTTGGGTTCATCTTGATTTGGATTTTCTGAGCTTCTTGGGCTTATACGTCTATTTCTTTTACCAATTTAGGAAATTTTTCAATCATTATTTCTTTAAACAGATTCTCAATCCCTTGCTTTCTCTCATCTCTTTCTGGTATCCCTATGATGTGAATGAACGTAGTTATACTTGATGTCCCAAAAGTCCCTTAAACTATCTTCAATTTTTTTAATTTCTTTTTCTTTTTATTGTTTTGATTGGGTATTTTCTGTTACCTTGTCTTCTAAATCTCTGATTCAGTCCTCTCCTTCACTTAATCTGCTATTGATTCCTTCAAGTGTATTCTTCATTTCAGTTATTGTATTCTTTATTTCTGACTGGTTCTTTTTTATAGTTTCTATGTCCCTCTTTATACTTACTATCCCCTTATTAAAATTCTAAGTTCCTTAAGCATTGTTATAACCAGTGCTTAAACTTTGTCTGTGGTAGGTTAGTTGCCTCCATGTCATTTAGTTCTATTTCTGAAGATTTCTCCTGTTCTTTTATTTGGGACATGTTTATTTCCTCATTCTGGTTGCTTCTGTGTTTTCTTCTACATAGTAGGTAAATTTCCTGTCTCTCAGTGTTTACAGAGTAGCCTTATGTAGTATGTGTCCTGGGTGGTTCAATAGTGCAATCTCCCTGATCTCCTATGTGCATATTCTAGGAATGCCACAGAAGTGTGTTATATGTGTTCTTCTGATATAATTGAGCATTGATTGCTTTTGATGTGTTAGTGAGTGGTACTGATTCCCAGGCTGATCAACTTTGGGGATTGGCTATGCCCACAGTGTATGAGCTGTGGTGTGGGGACTGACCTCCCAGAGGGGAATTTGCCCCAGGGGCTCTTGTGCATGTTGAGACCACCCTTTGAATGTGCAAATTGTGAGACGAATCAGGTAGTGCTCCAGTGTGGTCTGAACCTGGCCTCTGGGTGTGTCGTTTCTGTCTCGGGAGGGGCTCCTGTGCAGGCTAATTTCTGCCTTGCCTGTGATAAACCTATGGCTACCTGGTAGGAGCCACAAAGTTATATGTGGTTGGCTGCTGCCTGTGTTGGACCTGGAGGCCTGTGGGGGTGGCCTCATTGTGGACCAAGACCGACTGCCACCAGTAATTGTGCCTGAGGCAGCTTATAAAAAGGCCCAGGGCCCCCTAGGCCTGTTGTTATCTGCCAGTTGCTTGTAAGGCTTTGCCATTGAAAGAGTCTTTTTAGGTGTACAGACCAGGCTACTTGACCCAGTGTTGGGAGTGCTTTCAGTGATTCAGTCCTAGCTGAGTGGAGTGGTGGTCCCAGGAAGTCAAGAGGTGAGCAGTGGTTTTTACAAAGTTAATGCAGTTTCAGTTCTTGTACCACAACTGAGCCTGTGACCACTTAACAAAAATGCTGACAATCCTGTGGCCAGCCATCATTCGCCACAGGCCTGCAGGTCCCCAAGAGCCACCCAGGAGAGGCTACAGTGCAGAGAATGGTTGACTGCTCACCACCAAAATTTCCCAGGGCTGCTGCAGGCCACCCACTGTTGTAAAAGGCTTCTGTGTTTTGTGGGGGCAGGGCTGGCACCTCAGTCACCAAGAGTGCCAAGGGTGATGCAGCCCTCAGGGGGTGGCATGGGTTCAGGACATCACCAAGGAGGTGTATATGTGTGGATTTTACCAGACCAATGCCATCTCAATTTTGGCCCTTTGGGGGGAGGGTTCAACATAGAAAAGGCAGTGCTCTCTTGTAGGCTACCTGAGAAAGGCTCCACAAGTGGACAATGGTCCTTTTAGACTTCAACCACAAACCACACAAATCAGTTTTTCTCTGTATGTTTCTGGTGCCTCACAAGTTGCTGCCCCTCCACCAGGGACCAGCTGAGTGTTTGTAAGCAAGTGAGTCTGTGTGAGTGCTTTCAACAGGGTATCTGGATTTATAGCTAATTTCCATTTCACCAGGACAGACAGAATATTTGCTGATTTTCCCTGGCAGATATTGTGGAAACTTCTTCTTTTGGCATAGGTCCCATGCGCTAGGAAGAATTGCGTGGGGCTGGGACCATCCCTCTTCCAGGGGTACCTCTGCCACCAAGGTGTCCCTCATGGTGTGACTCCAGGTTTGGAGTCAGCCTGTTTCGCATTTCTGCCCCTTTCCAATCTCCATGTGGCCTCTTCTTTACACCCTTATAGGAGTTCTGTTTAGCTGGTCTTCAGAGGATTCTTGAAGTGGATTGTTCTATAATTTATTTGTAGTTTTGATGTGATCTTGGAAGACAGTAGGCATAGCAGTTACCTAATCTACCATCTTGGACCTTCTCTCCAATCATACAATTTTAATTTCACAAAAATATAAGCTTGGAACTTAAAGCAAGCAACAATAGCACCAACTGATCGTTTACACAGCTGGTTTGAGAAACACTGACCTAGAAAGCTCGTTGTACCTCAGACCAGTTAAATAAGAATGAGGGAGATATGAAGCATAAGTATTTCCTGGGTATTACGCTCTTCAGGGGATTCCAATTGTTGATATTAAATAGATCTAACACCTGATTCAACACAGGTAACAACTAATCAGCATGTAAGCAGGTGCGCACTCACCAATCAGAATGGACACAGACAATAAGCAAACAGTGCTATAGTACCAGCACCAGCTGAAGATTAGCCTTTCATGTTGGGGGTCCAGATGAGATAAGTCACTTAATGAAGTATAAATTTATTTGGATATGTGCAGTTACATGTGAAGGGAAGATATTTTTCCTGTCCATATAGATATGCTTTAAAAAAATTCCAAATTGGACATTTATGGGTACACACTGGCCATGAAGTAGAGTAAAACTCTATTATGGAACAGAGCAAAGATATACTGGAGCTCAAATTACATTCCTCAAAATGTGACAATGATCTAAAGATAAAGACTACTATAATGTACCTATTGTGTCTTGTCTTCTAATAAGAAAAATAATGGAATTCCTAGGCTATTATATTTCTATATTCTGAGAGCTATGAATATATCAATTTTTATTCAACAGGGTAGGATTCATCATCATATTTTTATTCATCAAAGTAGGACTCATCACATTTTTCAAAGTAAGCCCTATTAAGCATTAGCAACCTTATATATTTCTTTTCAGATTTTTAAGTCATTTAACATTCATAACTAATTCATTTAATTAATCTTCATGTAGTAGAGATGCAAAGAAACCCTATTCCAAAAAATATTATTGTTAATATTAGTAAGATGTTTGTTTTTTCTCCTTGATTTGAGATATGGATTATCATACTGAAAGTGAATAAAAATACATAGGTATTCTTATTCAGAATATAGATATTCTCCTTCAGATTTCAGATATAATCATTTTTTTAAAAAGAAAATGTGTTTTCTAAAGTTAAGATGTAGCAATGGCATTTAGGAGTGCCTTTATTTCAACAATCTAAAAGTCCAAGTAATGTATCCCATCTGTTCTTTTTAGTAAGTTTCCCTCAATTACTGATTTCCCTGCATTGCCATTATAATTAGAGAAGTTATTATTATCTAATTGAATTCCCTATAGCAGGTGTCCCCAATGCCTGGGTCACAGAACGATACCAGTCTATGGCCTGTTAGTAACCTTGTTGTACAGCAGAAGGTGAACAGAAGTTTTAGCAAGGGAAGCTTCATCTGTATTTACAGCTGCTCCCCATTGTTCCTATTACCACTTAATCTCCACGCCCTGTCAGATTAGGCTAGCTCAGGGCTCCCACTGATTTTGTATTATGGTGAGCTGTATAATTATTTCATTATATATTACAATATCATAATAATAGAAATAAAGTGCACAATAAATGTAATGTGCTTGAATCATCCCCAAACCATCCATTCTTCCTGCCCCCATCTGTAGAAAAATTGTCTTCCATGAAACCAGATCCTGTTGACAAAAAGGTTGGGGACTGCTGCCCTATAATATCCTATATTTGTTCTACTCCATCACTGCCAAAAGGGCTTATATCATCTTTAAATTCTTTATTAAAATTCATACTGGTATGAGATGAAATTTGTCTGCCTATAACCTTATTCAGTGGTCTGTGTTTTTTATCTCATCTATCTCTATCATCTCTATCTCTATCATCATCTCTATCTCTATCAGATATCTCTCCCTAGAGTCTTAGAGAATCTTTCATATGATAAAGCTTTCAAGAGCTGAGAACATTCATATCATTGAATCAACCTGTTTTTAGACTAAATAGCTTTACATGCATTAATCATAAGTCACCCATGAATTACCATAAGCATCCTGGTGACTTCACTGATTATGATCCTGTTTCACAGTATATGACTGCTCATTACTAGTGTGCTTTTCTTTAGTACCCACACACTTACAATGAGTTGTATGATAGGGAGCTATTTGTCCCCATTCTGTTTATACTAGTTATATTGGTCATTTCAATTATATGATTCAATAAATATTATATAAGCTGATGAAATATGAGTGAGAAAAGAAAGTGATTTATATAAATATTAAGTTGAATAGCTAGAGAAACTTGTAGACATCTCTTAAAATATTTCTATTGAAATAAGAGAGCAAGAAAACTATTAAAAAAAAGGAAAAAATGTAAAAATTCTAGAAAGATTTGGATTGGTTGGGAGATGTCTTCAGGTACTTGCTCCACTAAAAAAAAAAGGTAGACATCTTAGATAATTCATTAAGAATGAGGTTTAAGGGGAGGCCGGAATGGCTCAGTGGGTTAAGCACTCACTTTGCAGCGCCGGGGACAGGGGATCAAATCCTGGCCCCGGCCCGTGCAGAACCATGTGCTGAACTGGGAGCTCCCCCAGTTCAGTTCTCTCTGTGTCTCTGTATCTCTCTCTCCCTCTCTGTCAAAAATTTAAAAAAAAAAGGGGGAAGCCGGGATGGCTCAGTGGGTTAAGCGCTCACTTTGCAGCGCCGAGGACTGAGGATCGAATCCCGGCTCCGGCCCGTGCAGACCCGTATGCTGAACTAGGGAGTTCCCCCAGCTCAGCTCTCTCTCTCTCTGTATCTCTCTCTCTCTCTCTGTCAAAAAATTAATAAAATAAATGAAAACTTTAAAAAAAATGAGGTTTATTTAAATTAAAAAAAGAAAAGAAACGCTCTAGTCAGGTGACTCATATTCAAAGGGTTGATATTCCGAATATTTCTATAACCATCAGAACACACACGTAGGAAATGAGAATGAAGGCTAGTCACAAACCACAGATATAACCATACCAGTTTGTTCACCCTCAAAGAAAAATACTTGATCCTATGCCAAAGTTTTTGTGAAAGAATGAAAACTCATAGTTCAAGTTAAAAAGTGTAATATGCATTTGATATGTTTATATTGAATCACTCCTAAAGAGTTTCTACTATGTAATAAGCTGGAGATGTGATCTGAACAACAGTTGTCTGAGCCCAAAGAGAATTTACTTGACATCTCCGTGTATTGCCTACAAATGTTTTATGCTATAACTAAATACCATGGTCTATTAATACAGTCTAAGGTTGCATAAGCATTCCAAAAAGCTTATGCACATTTGGAAAGCTTTCACCATATTGATGACTCACAACTTTAGTTTATTTCAACTAAAACTTTTCCATATTTGCTAACTATATATCTTAACTTTATCCTCTGCTGGTGGTTTCTTTTCATATCCAGTTCCAGGCCTTAAAATGATGCCTTTTAACTTTCTTCTCTGTGGATCTGGTCCATCATTCTAGCCTGCTGAGACCCCTTTGAATCCTGTCAGGCAACATATCCCCTGCCCTCTCCCTCTGAGCCTCAAGTCATCAGCTAATTTAATAAGACTTGCATCTGCCCTTTTAGAATCTGACCTTGTCAGAAGGCTCCCTGGGCAGGCAGGCTGATCACTACAGATACTTCCTCCATTTCTTCTGTAGTGGAGTAATTTGTGATTACAGTCACAACTCCGGCTGTCCCAAGGTGCCAGGGCTGTTTTCCGGCAGAGCCTCATGCGTGGCACTATGCCTGTCTTTTTCACAATTGCATTTCGCCTAATATACAGGGCATTTTATAAATCTGTTTAACTCACAGAATTTCATTCTTTTCCTGGCATAGGATGGATGACAAGGAAAGCCTATCTGGAAAAAACAAACACAAAAACATATGCTACTTTCCCCAGACATCACACACACAAATAACTGCAACTATCACCAAAATCATGAATCTGAACTTGGGAGAAGAAGGAGCACAGTTGAATTGAGATGTTTTAGATAATATCTGAATGTATAATTGAGCCAGTACTATTTCTTACATAAGAACTTGAATACTGTGAAAGACTGTATTGGTTGCTGAAATCTAAAAATAATTTCATTAACAAAGGTAGATGTAATGTCATTTCATATATGAATTAATGCTGCGTTCACTGAAAAATATTGAATCTCCCCATTTAGCAATTTAACTGAAAATCACTAATAAGATTTGAGATAATATTTTTCCCTTTCACAAACTTACTGAAAACTCTTGAAATAAATGTCTTAGTTCTGAGTATCTTACACAGTGGTCTAGAAAAAAGACCAAACTAAGATGAGGTATAGTGCTTATTATTTCTTCAATGTTCTTCTAAATTAAGGAGACAAGCTATAGAAAAGTTAACTACTGTGAAATGAAAAACCTCCAATTAAATGGTTAGATTCCAACCTCTCCTTAACGCAAAGGCTGGAGAACATTTGTCAACGTATAGGGAAATCAAGACTGAAAACAAGGGCTGGTTTAGCTAACAAAAAACTCTGATTCATTCTCTCCATGTTGACAAAATACACTCTCTGCCCACAAACCTAGGCTGTGTCCATGTACACACAAACCAATTTGAAACAAAACAAGAAAGCATTTAAATTTAGACCAATTATGACAGCAAAAGCTGTGTTCTCTGGCATTCTACCAAACAGAGTTACAGAAACCAGCATTCCCAATATCCCCCTGGTCCCACGTATATTCCAGCAGCAGGGACTAGCAGTGGAGCTAATTCTGAACAACTATAAAGCTACTTATTTAGCCCCCCAGGATTGACTCTGGGAGTCACTCGGGCTGTTGGATGTGGGCTGGCAGTTCCAGTTGTGGTGGGTGTGGTCGTAGAGTGGTGCCTTCTATCCTCTCAGGGCAATAAGGGCAGCTGAAGGGGCCAGCATCCCTGAGGACGATAGAAAGGATCCCTCAGGGACTCAGAGGCTCAAATTGCATTTTGCCTCTCACTCTTATGCCTAAAATCTGCCTTGGTAGCTTCTCTTTAGAAACGATTTTTTAAAAATTGTGGTTAAATTTACATAACATTAAATTTACCATTTTAACAACTTCTAACTGTACAATTCAGACGCATTCATTACATTAACATTAAAATGATGCCATCACTGTTATCTATTTCCAAAATGTTCTGTATTTTCAAAATGTTTTCATCACCTCAATCTGAAATTCTGTAACCATTAGGCAATAACCCTAAGGAGCTAGTCACCCACTTTCTGGCTTTATGAATTTACCTTTTCTAGACATTTTAAGTGGACTCATACAATACTTGTCCTTTTGTGCTTGGCTTATTTTACTTAACATAATGCTTTCAAGATTCATCTCTGTTGTAGTGTACATCAGAACTTCATTCCATTTTATGGCTGAATAACATTCAATTATATATATGTACCGTGTTTTGTTTATCCATTCATCTATTAAAGGACGTTTGGATTATTTCTACCTTTGGCTGTTGTGAATAAATACTTCAGTGAACATTGGTGTAAAGTATTTGTTTCAGTTCGTGTTTCAATTCTTTTTAATTTTTTTGTTTTTCAATACCTAAAAGTAGAATTTATGGATCATATGGCAATTCTATGTTTAGTTTTCTAAGGAACTGTCAAACTGTTTTCTCCAGCAAATGCACCATTTTACAGTACCGCCAGCAAGGTACAAGAGTTCCAATTTACAATTTAAGACTCAAGAAGACTGGCATCCTTATTTCACCTCAGACTATGTAAGATACATCTTACCAAAAGTTATTATAGTTTACCAGACCCAGACCTTCAGCTCCCCATTGGGAACTTTTCACTGGAGCTACCATAAGTAAGACCTCTTTTTCTATGCCTGAGCCTGATTACTATCCCACTAACATAACTTCATTCACTCACTCTTCATGTCTCTCTTGGCTGAAATCATCTAATCTACCTATGCCTCTAACTCATCCAAACCACAGGCCCAATACTTATCCGAGTTGGCATCTTCCCATCCACTTCCTTAGTCTTAGCTTCACCTTACTTGGGCCATGCAACATTTCTTGTCCCTGCTCCTTAGTTAATGTTAATCTTACTGCCATCTTCGTAGAGCCAGCTCCCCACTTATTAAAATTAGGTGAGCTGCTCCTTTTGACTCTGATATTACATGATGCTGTCCTATGAGTGGCATAATTTTATTTAAAAATCTTAGCCAGAGACAGGAGGCTAATTAATGGACACTTCAGTAGGAATTTTCTTTACCTTTACTTAGCACTTACTTTCCTTTCTGTCACCCACTTACTTCCATCCTACTTGAATTCATACCGGTAGTTATCTCATGACAACAGCTTCCAAACTTCTCCAAACATATCTATTTGCTTTTAAATTGCACCTTAGTCGACTCCCTCTTGTCAAATGCAGTCATAGAATAGCTCTGACAGCACAAATTCTTACCCAAACCCTTTAATTATTCCTTTGTTCCTACACAATATGATTCAAACACCTGGTTTTAGCAGTTTAAGACTTCTGTGATGACCCAAACCATCTTTCCCACACTATCTCCCACTATTTCTTATCAGCTCCTGCCTGCCCAGGCTGTGCAAAACTGACCCTCTGCATCTTGCTCATAACTTGGCCTTTGGGTTCTCATTCACCAAAGCCCTTTGCCTAATGAAACTCTACATTTTATTCAAGGATAGAATTTCCTTGATGACTCCAGCTAGAAGGGAGATATGTATCCTCTTCTGGTCTCTCATAGTTTTTGTAGCATTTGGTTTATATTTTAGCTTGATCTGAAATGCATCAGTAAATTTGGAGTGTCTGTCACTAAAAGAGGACAGATGGCTAGATGCTGAATGCTCTCAATGAGGTCACCTTGGGGCATTCACCAATGCCAAGCTCCAGGTCTCAGGCTAATATGTGGGGAACCTGACTTTCAACAGCATACCATGGGCAGAATTCTTTCTTAGGAATAGATATACATTACCTGATCTCATGGAACTGCTGTGTTTGTGTGTGTATGTATGTATCTGTGTGTATACTGCAGAATGCCATTACATTTAAATTATTTACAATGACAGCTACAATCTACATAGAAGACGCATGTATGTCACATGAATAGAAGAGTATCTCCCCAATGAATAGACTTAAACTAGAAGCCAATTTATGATCAGACTATTAAGTGAGTTTACAATCAAAACAGGTTGCTGACTCAATGAGCCAAAATGGGGATTCTCAACACAGTTAAAATGGCCATATTACACAAAGCAATATACAGATTCAATGCCATTCCCATCAAAATCCCACAGACATTCTTTCAAGAAATAGATTAAAAAAGTCATTAAATTTATATGGAACCACAAAAGACCCCGAATTGCCAAGACAATCTAAGAAAAAAGGATAAAGCTGGGGGCATCTCACTGCCTGACTTTAAGCTGTACTACAAAGCCTCAGTAATCAAAACAGCTTGGTATTGGCAGAAAAACAGATGCACAGACATGCATGGAACAGAATGGAAAACCCAGAAATAAGCCCACAAATATATGGATAGATTATTTTCACAAAGGAGCAAAAAATATACAGTGGGGAAAAGAAAGCCTCTTCAGCAAATGGTGCTGGAAAAATTGGAAAACCACACACAAAAGGCTGAATGTGAACTATGATCTCTCACCATATACCAAAATTAACTCAAAATGGATTAAAGACCTCCAAATAAGACCCAAAACAATAAATTGCATAGAAGAAAACATTGGTACTAAACTTACTGATCTGGGGTTCAGGGAGGACTTTATGAACCTGACCTCAATGGAAAGGAAAGGAAAAGCAAAAATAAATGAACAAGATTTCATCAAGCTAAAAAGCTTCTGCACTGCAAAGGAAACCATCAACAAAGCAAAGAGGCAACCAACCAATTGGGAGAAAATATTTGTAAACAATGCCTCTGGTAGGGGGCTAATATAAAAAATATACAAAAAAATTGTACAACTCAACAACAAAAAGCAAACAATCCAATGAAAAAATGGGCAGAGGACCTAAACAGACACCTCTCTCATGAAGACATACAAATGGCCAACAGGTATATAAAAAAATGCTCAACATCATTAGCAATTTGGACAAGATAAGGGATAACAAGTGCTGGAGAGGCTGTGGAGAAAAAGGAACCCTCATACAATTAGAAATGGAATTGCCATATGACCCAGCAATCCCTCTCCTGGGTATCTACCCAAAAACCTGAAAATCTTAATTTGCAAAGATATATGTATCCCAAGGTTCACCGCAGCACTTTTCACGGTGGCCAAGTCATGGAAACAAACAAAGTGTCCTTTGAAAGATGACTGGATAAAGAAGTTGTGGTACATTTACACAATGGAATACTACTCAGCAATAAAAAAAAAGATGAAATATGGTCGTTTGTGACTACATGGATGGACCCTGAAACCATCTTATTAAGCAAAATAAGTCAGACTGAAATAATCAAGAAACATATGACCTCACTTATATGTGGAATATAAAACTGAAAATAACAAAGAAACAAAAACTCATGGACACAGTCAGTTGTTTAGTGGTTACCTGAAGGTAAAGGGGAAGGTGGGTAGGAGAGTAGGGAGGGGGGTGGGGGAGTAGGGAGGGGACATCAAATATATGGTGATGGAAAGAGAAGTGACTCTGGATGGTGAGCACATAATGCAATGTATAGACAATGTAATGTAGAATTGTACATCTGGAACCTATGCAAAATTTTCCAACCAATGTCACCCAATAAATTTAATATTAAAAACAAACAAAAAACAAAATGGGGATTCTGTTACAGAATGTGAATTACCCTGTTTCTTAATCCAATGAGCACTAGACTTTGGGATCCCCTCCTCTTTAGGCTGACTACCTTCTGTCAATTAAGCTTTATTACGAACAGCCTAAATATAATTCATCATACTATTTCACCTTCCTCCCCACCCCCACCCCAATCCACACATTCCTTGAGACATTCAGGCACCTTTGAGTATAGTTTTACTTTCCCCCAAATCTGCATAACCATATTGTTCTTTGGTTTATCCTTAGACCAAGTTTAACCTCTATGGATGTGTTTAAGTGTACCTTCCTAGTTTAACACCCAGAGGCAAAGCTTTTTCTCCCTATTCTCCATGTTTGAAGGAGTTACTTTACTGTTCCACCATGCATTATTATTCTGTGCCACTGAGCACAAACTTCATTGCATTGTAAGTGCTTGGGCTCAGCCCTTATTTCCATGTGGGAATAGAAAACTTGAGGACTAGGCAAATGTTTTGTATGTCTGTCTACATGTTGTATGTCTACGCCAATATGGCAGGTATTCAGGCAATATTATTGAAAAAGGAACAACCAGAGGCCATCTTAATACTGTGTGATAAATTCCCTCCAATTCTTCCTTCTCTTAGGTATGTCTAACAATAGTGATTGTCTTGAGACATTTTAAAATGTTGATTGGTCATAGAAATGCTCTGAATGAAAAAAATAATAAAAGTAAATAAATAAATAAACAAATAATCCAGTACTTTCAGGAAGTAAATAGGTGACTATGGAGAAATAGTCCCTAAGTCCAAGGGGTACCGTACTTCCTGCTGGGAGAAAAACTAGATTCCGAGGCCACCCTGCCAGGAAATGTGACTTATACTGGGGCTGAGCCTTTGACTGCTGCCCTTCTGATTGGGGTCTGACTTGTGATTGGAGCAGCAAGCTTCAGAGTTACAGGAGAGCATGCTAAATTTTTCAGCTGTGTTGCTGACTAACCACTCTGAAGAAGAAACCTTATATATTGAGAGAAACTGATTATTTACCTCCACCCCATAACCATCTTTAGAAGGCTTCTAAGGAAGGGAGATTTAAAAAAATAGTGAAACACACTCACAGCTTTGCCACTTGATACTGGGTTATCCAGTGTGCTCAGCATTTATTTCCCAATTTCAATGAGGGAAACAAAATAAATAAGAAAGGAGAACACAAGCAATAGAATACCCTTTCTAAAGACTGGTTTTAACTGAACTTAAAGTCAATTGTAGACATGTATTTTTAAAAAATTGCAAAACTGGTGCAAGCAAAATTCATTTGTCCAGGATCGCAAGAGAAATGCTATCACCTGTTCTGTGATGGGGCTGTGCGGCCCTGACAATAGGACTGGGACAAGACAGTGGGCATAGGGGATCTTTCCCAACCTTCTGTTTCACACAGACTCACAATGTGGCCGGCAGGGGAATCCAATGTGTTTCTTATCGAACCTTTCTGTTTTCAGTGTGAATTACCAAACAATTCTCCAGATGCTGATTTTTATCTCCTCATAAGGTAAGTTTTAGTTTCCATTGCTAGATTCCTATTCAGTGCACCACTCTCAAAATGTTAAAAAATACAATTAGTGGAACAAAACAGGCCGGAAAAATCAGCGAGAACTTCTTTATTTCTTCTTGTTATAAAAGTATAGGATTTAAATGTATCTCCTAATGCAATAGATCACTCATTTGTGCTATAATTATTGGTAATTTCTGGCCTCAAAATTTGCGCTGGCATAAAATAAATTCATTTTCTATCCTGACTTCTCTCTTGCTGTGTGTGTGTGTATGGAATGGGGTGGGGGCATACTAAATAAAATAGCAAATAAAAGTATGACTGTTTCATATTATTGGCTCCTTATTTTAAATGATTGACTTATATATTTTTGCATTCATTCAATAATTTATTAGTTGCCTACCATGTACCCCACTTGATGTTAGGTATACCCTCATTTAGCTGATTTGCATATCTTGGATTTCTTTGAATTCCTAGAAATGGAGTAACCCTTCCCACATAAGTATGACTTTTTTTTTTTTTTTAATTGTCTTGGGTTCAAGTTCCATTCCTGTCATTTTTTTAAATTGGTTTTGACAGAGAGAGAGAGAGATACAGAGACAGAGAGAGAACTGAACTCCCCAGTTCAGCATATGGGTCTGCAAGGACTGGGGCCAGGATTCGATCCTCGATCCCTGGCACTGCAAAGTGAGCACTTAACCCACTGAGCCATCCCGGCTTCCCCAAGTATTACCTTCTTATTCATAGTATTATAGGAAGAACCTTGGAGTATCTTTGAAGATGATATGTAAGGAGAGTGCTGGACTCTTTTCTAAACACTGAAGCAGGCAACAGACTGTGTTCACTTCCCCCAAAATCAGAAATAAAATACTTCGCTGCTAATAGCCAGATAAAAAATAACAGGGGAGATACTGAAGGTTTAGGTCCACCTCTAGGATCGCAGTGTTAAGTCATTGGAATGACTCTAGTTCCACTATGTCCATCTGCCAAATTATCTAATTTGTTTCACAGATTTATGCAAAATAGCACAAGAACAAAAGTCTCTCCCAGGGAAGTCCAATCTTTGGGCTTCCCTGGGCTGCACTGGAGGAATTGTCTTGGGTCACAGATAAATTATACTAACACTAAAAAAATAAATAAATAAATTGTAAAACATCTTATAATGAATTCAAAGCTGTTCTGGGCTGTATGTGGCCCATGGGCCACAGGTTGGACAGGCTTGGTCTAGCCTCTGAAAGAAAGAAAACCATGTTTTAAAACAACCTGACTTCATGTCAAATGATATAACATCTAAAGATATATGAGTGTACACACAAAATATAACTAGATAGGTAGATACTGATACTTTTATTTTCAAATTGTTGATGCATTAGCTTTGTGATTTCTTTACTCAGAGAAACACATAAAATTGGAGAAAGCATTACACATGTGTAATAGAACCAGTAAAGTTACTTGCAAACTTAGTTAAAAGGCTTATTAGCCTTTTTCTCACACTTTTTATTGAAAATCCATAAAACATTGAGGTCAAGCAAATTGATTTAGGAATTAATTAGAGATGCTAGAAAAGAAATGTTGGACTAATACAAAAATAAATCAGAAAAAAAGTTATTTTGACTATATTAACATGATAATAAGGTGACTATAATTTATCTTAACTCACCAAACAAATTTTTCATCTTATGCTCAGTGACTTTTGATGCAATCACTCATGGCTCCCCAGAACATTACTATAAATATTTCATAAAGATAACTACTTCTAGCAACATGGTAGACCAGTGTTGTTGTGAGGGATCCTCTTGCTGTCAAAAAGATCTTAGCAAGGGCATGTATCCCCATAGACAAAGAACAAACAAAAAGCTTGTAATCAGAGATCATCAAGCTCAACAAAAGGCAAGTTCTATGAATGAGACAGAGGAAATGACAAGAAATAGATTTAAACCCTTATCAAAATCAAAAGGAAACAAACAAACAACCAAAAAAAAGAAAAAGGCAAAAAACAGGGAATTGTTTGGAATGACCGTGGAGATTTATAAAAGAATAAAACAGAAACTCTACAAATAAAAAATATTTGGGGTAAGAAAAAGGCAGAAGTGCCAGTTGGATACCGCTAAAGAGAGAATTAGTGTGCAGAAAGAGAGATCTGAAGAAAATATCACCAGCATAGAGACAAGAAGATGGAAATAAGTAAAAAAAAAAAAATTAATTATGAAACAAATGAAACATGCTAGCATATGTCTAATTAGAATCTTAGAAGGAGAGAAAAGAGAGAATGGATAAATATTTGAAGAGGCACTGCCTGAGAATTTTATGGAACCGGTGAATAACGTTAATCTACAGATAATAATCAGAAGAATAGTAAAACAATTCCATGAGTAGGCAACATCATAGTACAACTCCTAAACACCAACAACAAAAAAGAGATGTACAATCTGGAAGTGAAATTTGAAGCAAAATATGGGTTCTTCATCAGTGATGGAGACGTTGATGATCTGTCAACTTTATGTTCACTCATCCAAATATGCTGAAAATAATTCTATTTCATTGTAGGTCCCCTACAGTCACTTTGTTTTTATTTGAGTCTCCATATACTTACTATAATTGACTATAACCTATTAGCTCTCAACACAAAAGTTGTTATCTATTAAGTAGATTTAAAATTTGTTTTTTCACTCTAAACTGAATTTTAAAATAGATATTATTTTATACTAGACATATGTGATTATTCATTTTTGTTATTTAGAACAGGGTTTCTTAATCCTGACTGCAACTTAGAATTGCTTGGAGAGCCTTAATGATGTATATAAATGCACACTCGCACATTTTATGTGGGTACATGAATGAATTACAACAAAATGACACACCCCTGGTGCAGGCTGGCTTACCAAACGCTTTCTCTCCTGAATTGGAGGGCAGAATACATCTGTGACAATGCTCAGGCATGCTGACAGGTGGCCTACCTGGTGGGCATGCTGGCTTAGAGCAGACAGAAGACTGGGAATTCCATGGTGGTCAAGGAAAAGGGGCCTTATTCTGGTAGTGGAGGGTTTTTCTGTTTTTACCCCTGGACAGAGCTGCTTCCTTTATACTTTCATTCACTCTCTGAAATGACAGTCTAAGATTACCTTAATATCTTTTTCTCTTCTGTCAGGTCTACTACATTTATTAGGACCTTTCCTCAATCTCACAGCCACCTACCTATTCATTAGAGAAGAGGTCTTCAATACTAAGAGCAAAAACTTTCCACGCCAGCTATGTAGCAAGCTCTATATTGGGGTCAGGTAACAGCTAGGGATGTGGCTAAACTGGCTATTCTGAATTTGATTCTTAACCTAAGAAACTTGAGGTCTGCCTGATGTCATTAATGCCTGTTAAATTTGAGTTTAAAACTTTGCATTAACTTTTACACACAACATGGAATACTTAATCATAGTCACAGAACAGCCTGGAGGTAGAGATGGGAGACATGGTATAAACTCTTAGACTATATGGTTTCCATATCAGAAAGTCAATAGTTACTCTGTAAAGTTGAAACAGACACACTCACACACACACAATGTAATATAAATTATAATTTTACTACCCAATGTCACCTCAATGAATTTAACAATAAAAAAAGATGTACTGATTTATATTGAAGACATTTTAAAGTAATAATTTTTGTCATTGAACATCCAGAAACTTTGAAAACATTGAATGATAATAGTAGAAAATCACATTAGAAACTAGCCTTTATGTCAAAAATAAACAATTTAGTTATTAAAAAAAAAATTGGAATGGTAACCCCAGAATAATTACAACACAGAAACGTTATATGTTTATTCCTGGGAAAACATATTGGAAATACAGTAGGAGATAGCTTGACATTTAATTTTTGACCTTATTGTATGATTTGACTTTTAAAAATATACTAAAGACGTCCCTTATCAATAAAGGATTACTTAAATAAATTGAAGTAGAATCATATAATGAAATACTATGTAGCCTTTAGAAATAATAAGATTTGCCAATATATTTTTGTGGAAAGGTATCCACAATGACAAGTTTAATGTAAAAAGAAAACACAGAATTAGCAAAATAATATGGTGTCATTTCTATTAAGATAAAAATACAAAACAAAGCAAAACATATACTATATATTTGTGTGCATGTGTATATATAAATGCATATGAAAATATCAGGGAGGAAGAACTATAAGCTGAGGGTACTGTACAATAAAGGGTCTTTCATTATTTACTTTTAAAACTTCTGCTTTGCTTTAGTACTAGGAATACTAATAAATGGTATAAAAATATTACCTTTAAAATAAATTATTTCGTACTTTTTTAGAAGATTTATTTTATTGTTTAAGGGAAGGTGAGAAAGAGCGAGAGAAAAAGGAGCAAGAGTGAGAGCAAGACACAGAGAGAAAGTCAGAGGCAGGGCCCAGAGCAGTCTTCATAGTTGTACATCATTTGTTGTGACATAGTTTCAATCCACACAGATGGATATGGGGACGCAGGGGTGGGAACTGAACTTGGGGCCTCCTGCATAGGAGGTGAGAACCTTTGTCTCTGGCCATCCAGCTGTTACCAGCTGAGCTGCAGTTTAGCATATGAGGCTACATGGGCCAGGGCCGGGAATGGAACCCTGAACCTTGCTACTGCGAGACAGGCACTCAACTGCTTAGCTATCTCAGCATCCCCAATTCTTTTGTACTTTTAAATTGCAAAGATAATAGGTATTGTAATGAGTGAAAAAATGTAAATTTATAAATGTATAGTGGTATTACTTCCTCACTTTCTTCATTCAACCCTTTGAGTCCTTAAATATAATTCACACTATTTTTTATTTTGATAGTGAAATCATGCCAATATTACTAATTAAATAAACTCTGTTTCCTATGGAATGGAAACACTCTAGTGATCATATGGTAACTTCCCACTTTTTTTATGTTTCTCCATTAATTTTATTCCACTGCTCTATTTACCTTCTCTTGTGCAAATAGCATTTTTTTTTCTTCTGTTATTCCATTAGCTTTAAAATAAATTCCAATATCTGGTACTACTTGTACTACCTCATTATTCTTTATCCTTTTTATATGGTTGAGAATTCCTACATTTATTTTTCCATATGAACTTTCAAATCATCCAGTCCAGTACAAAAAATAAGTCTGTTGAATTTGGGGAGGATTATATGAAACATGTTTTATCACTGTAATAAAAAAAAATTTTTTTTTAATAGAAGAAAGCAGTATGGGTTAAATCAACAGAGGTAATTTCCACTATAGGAAGGACAATGCAAAGCAGGTCTTTTATGGATTGCATGATGAACACAAGCAATGAGTGTGAGAGAATTCCACCTTCTTACATAAAACAAAATCCTCACTAATAGAAAGTAAGTATGCCTGTAAACTTCCTCACTAGTACTTATGGCTGGCTGTGTTTACAGACCTGTGGTTATCATAAACTGAATGAACAAACTTTTATTGAAGTGCTGGCATTTCGTAGGCAGCTTTGAATGGGTGGTCGGGGACAAGGCCACATGGTCAAGAGTGAGAGCTGACTACCCAGGACTGTGGGGTGTGAAGATGTAATTCCCAGCCATGGTCTTTTTCACAGGCAATTAATCCTATTTATGTAATTGCAAAATTGATGACCCAGGTCACTGAGTCACTGTAGCTACAAAGAGAAACAAAATGTTCTGCCAGTGAGGGGCTTGCAACTCTTGGGAGGAGGTCTAATCATATAACATAATCAGGGCCAGATGCGTGGTGCCCAGCACAGTGGGAAGATTAGATGCACTGGCACTGTGGCAAGAAATGTGGCTCTCCCACTGTCTTATCATGAGATCTTGGGCTCTCTTAGCTTCGATTCCTTTATCTGTAAAATATGGATAAAAATGTTGGTAAGGCTGTTGTGAGCATTAAAAAATGTACAGAGCACCTCAAACTATGCCTGACATAAAGGACTCTCAATAGATGCTAGAAATTAAATACCATTGGAAATGTGCAAGAGACAGAAATTAGACAGACAAGGTAGTATTTTATAGTGTCTGGAGTAGAAAAAAGTGTTTAAATGTGAAAGTAAATGAAGTATGCAGGGCACTATTCAATATTTTTGTACTGTGAAATTAAAAGTTGCCAGATGGGGAAAACCTGAGTAGAAGGCTGGGAGGTACTCAGAATTCAATTAGAAAGAGCCTTCTTGAATTCTAGTATGCCATGTCAAAGAATCATGATTGCATGCGATATAGTTTTTCTTTTCTTTTTTTAAAAATATTTATTTATTTTTATTGTTTTTTGACAGAGAGAGAGAGAGAGAGAGAGAGAGATACAGAGACAGAGACAGAGAGAGAACTAAACTGGGGGAGCTCCCAGTTCAGCACATGGTTCCGCACAGGCTGGGGCCGGGATTCGATCCCTGGTCCCCAGCGCTGCAAAGTGAGCACTTAACCCACTAAGCCATCCTGGCCTCCCCATAGTTTTTCTTTTTAAAAAAAGGAGTAAAATAATATGATTCGTGTTTTACAAAGACCCTCCTGGCAACAGTAGAGAGAGTACCGGTATACTGGATAAATTTGGAGGACGCATTTTTCAGTTACACTGCAGGCACGTGGATCATTTTATTTCAAAGAAAGCTTTAGACATTTTTTTTTTTTTTAAGTAGCAATGGAGAGATATGATGTGTGAAGAAAAAATCTAATAAAAAAAGAGTATGTTGAATAGCTAGAGAGGTGACACAAACTCTGGAAGTTAAAAATTTCCTTGTTACGCTCAGTCTTGTTTTACTACCTTCCTTCACTTGTCTGCAAATTTAAGACTAACAAAGGTTTAAACTCCCCCAGGCTGAGTAACCTTGTCTGCAAGTGGATAACGCCTGTAAGTTTCCAGAGTTTAGATGCAGCAAGTAGATATGAAAGTGCAGTGTGCTTCAAGCATCTGTCTTGAGTGTGCAGACCCATGATAGCAATGGATGGAGCGTGGCTAGTCTTGCTTCAAAGTCAGCTCCTTGATTTAGCAGATAGCACAGGCTGCAGAGACAGCCTGTGCTGAAGTTTGCAGTCCAGCTGATCACTTTCACTGTGGTTTAAGTAAGTTAGTTTCTCTCAGAGACTCAGTCTTATCTGTTAGTGCCTTACTTGTGAAATATATATGTATATATAATATATATAAAAATATATATATAATATATATATAATATAAAATACATTATGAAATATATATATATTAGTGGAAGCAGATGAGACATCAATGAGCAAATACAAGGGTTGCTTGGAAATTATTCAGCCATGTAATATGAATAATAAAGGCATTTATGGCTGGATTTTTTCTGGACAGCCCTTGTATATTTCAAAGATAATATGTGTAGTAAAGAGGACATATTCCAAAGATAATGTGTAGTACATGAAGGGGATAGAGAGTAACCGAAAACTGTTTTTTATATAAGGTGGTCAATGAAGGCGTCCATGGTAAAGTCCTATTTGAGCACACACTCGCAGCAAGTGAGAAAGTAAATTTTAAGGATATTTGGGAGAAAAAGAGTTCTAGGCCTAGAAAAGCAAGTACAAAGGCCCTAACACAAAAGTAAGTCACGCTTGGGGCAGGAACATCTAGGAAGTGTGTGTGGTTGGAGTAGAAAAATGGTGGAGATGAAAGCAAGGCAGGTTATGCCATGGTGGATTCCCAGGCAGTATGGAGACTCACCGAGTAAGCATGGGAGGTATGCAGGCTGACATCTCCTGAGTGCTCAGAGAGATGGGAAGCTGATTTGAGCACCATCTGACTTGCTTACCATTCGTGAGGGCTGCAGGGTTGAGTACAGACTGTAGGGTTCTTGAGAGGAGAGATCATTCCAGTAGTGAGGAGATTCTGTAATGAGGCCAGCAGAGCAATGAAGAAGTCCTAGACTAGACTAGCATGTTGAGGTGCTATGGAGTGCTTATATTCTGGATATATTTCGAAGGTGGGGCTAACAGGATTTGTTGATGGATGGCCACAGTATGATCTTTGGCTCAGTGAATTTTGTCTGGTTTTTTAAGAATAAAACAAATTAAGAAAAAAAAAATGCCTAGAATTTGATAGTTGCTCAAAAACACAAGTTCCCTTCCACCTTCCTTTGAGGCTCTTTGGTCATTGCAGCTCCAGGCTGCTCTAGCTTCTCCGTATAGGTAGAATATAGTCAATAGTGACACAGAGAAGGGAAAAGACAAAAGAATAGTATGAAACGCCACATCAACAGTATGTAAGTTTACGTTTTTCTTTTTTTTAATTTTTTTAATATATATATATTTTTAATATTTATTTATTTACTTATTTATTTTGAAAGAGAGAGAGAGAGATACAGAGACAGAGAAAGAACTGAACCGGGGGAGCTCCCAGTTCAGCACATGGTTCCGCACGGGCCGGGGCCGGGATTCGATCCTCGGTCCCCGGCGCTGCAAAGTGAGCGCTTAACCCACTGAGCCATCCCGGCTTCCCCAAGTTTACATTTTTCACCAGAACTTCTCTTCCTACCAGTTAGAGCTCAAATCATAAATGACATGAGGAAGGAAGAATAAAAAAAAGCGAAGGAAAAATAAAGTGACATAATGTACTTTTCAGCTATTATCTGTTGCCTCCTATGTCCTTGATTACTTATTTTTTGGATGAACAAAAAATGAAAAGGTTAGGCTCCACATTATTTTATAACTGTCCCTAGGGCAAGCAGAGACATGAACTGCTTGAGACGAGATTATTTTTTTTTCTTCTCAGAACAACACTGATGAAATTCATCATAGGCTTTCACACTGAAGTACAGCCAAGCAACGTAAACAAACAGTGTTTCTCAAGGCTCAAAGCTTTAATCCAAGTAGCTTTAACGAAGCCTTGAAAAGCAACAGTCGACAGTGGCAGAGTAAGATTTAGGTCCAGAAGGAAGCAACGAAAAGAATAAATTCACTGAACATTATAAATACTGAAAATTGGATGAGAAAACTACAGTTAACCTGAACATAGCAGAATGCCTAGCTTTTGAGGAGAAACCAAATCATTTGGTTCAAACCTGTCCCTGAAATTTAGTTTGCAGTGATGAAGCCGTAAGGCCATTCATTCTTTTCCAAGTGAGGTTTTGTGTTAAGCCAACTGTTAGGGGCACAGCCTGGGCTTTTCTTAGTATCCTGCTTTCCTAGCTGTATCTCCATGGAGAACATTGAACCTGACCTTTTCCTAGGAAACGGCATTTAAAAGGACCTTCAGTTTTAGATCTTAAAGGAAAGCTCCCATTTATTTGGCCTCCACCTCCTGCCAGGTACTTGGCACTCAGTTTAAGTCTCACAGTACTGCTCAAGGTTGCCTATTATTATTTCCAATTTCCCAAGGTGGTACTTGAGACTAAGAAAAACCAGATCACTTGTCACAAGCCTCACAGCTGTTACCTCTGAAGCTGGGGTATGACACCCCTCCTTTTGGCCCTCAAATGTCCTCCTTCCCAGTACATTCTCTGAGCCCCTGGATTATTTCATCATTACTCCTAAACCATTTATTTTATGGTTTCCTAGTATTTTATCAGGAACAACTTTAAGTAGATAGAAAATTTTATTAACTTTAGGAAGCATTGCATTACACTTAGTATGATTGTTTCCCACCAATCATAGCCAAGTCTTCACAGTTTGAGGTATGTGACAAGACTACATCAAGACATGAACTCATGTCAGATCTAATTTCATCAAGTTACTGCTGTCAAATGGGTTCTGTGTGTGTGTGTGTACTTACAGACACTGTATACAGTATTATATATGTACTGTAGCAGAAGTCAGCAGGTTATTGTTCACTGTTGGATACCTGTCATTTTCATACTATTTCACCCTTTATATTATTATTGTTATTTCTACCTTCAGTGCTAAAGTGATTTAGTAAAATGACAAAACTCTACTACTGAGAATTGTTTGTGTGTGTTACTTGTCCAAATTAGTCTGTTAGAAGATCAAAAAGAGGGCTTTTATAATTAATCAATTAAGCAAACAGCAACAGAGTGCTTATTATGCATTAGGCATTATAGTACATGCTGTGTTTGGAACTAGACTCTCATAACACAGTAGGATTACATGTAGTTGAAAAGTAATGTACAATGAAGAGGCTACACAATGACAGGATAGTAGTTGCTGTGATTGTTAATGATACAATTACTGAACCTTCCCTTTTTTCCAGTGGAGGCTCACTACTTTTTGTGTTAGCACATGGGGAAAGTGAAAAAGATGAGCTAAGACATAGCACGCTTACAAGACCATTTGTATTTGCTTTGAAAATGTCGTCTGAAATATAAACACAAACCATGTCAATTCTATAACAAAGGAGTGGAGATGTCAGTTAATTATTGGAGTATGTTTTCTTATAGTTTTAAACCTCTGCATGTTTTTAAATGTCCTGTCATCTGAGGTAATGCACTACAAATATTCACTAAGGGACTGATTTTTAAATTTTTCATCTGATGCTATGTGTTGAATGGACTCTGCATCCCCAAATAAATAAGACAGACTCACATACCTACTCATCCTCTGCACTCAGATATTACCTTATTTTACTAGTGTCCCAAGATCTGAGGTCCTTGGGGGAGGAAGGAGAAAGGTGATGAATCCACACAGCTAATATTTTTTATGTGATAAGAGTGATTCATTAAATGCTTCTTGACTTGAAGGCAAATAATTCATTAATAGATCCTAAATTGTGACTCTTTGTTTTGGGTAAAGTTCATGAATGCCAACTTTCTTTTTCACAGATAGTTTTAATTCAATATTGGGGAAAAAGGATGTTATCAACTTATGGTATTGACTACTTGGCATTGTACATGCCCTGCTTCCCATTCTTGAGTGTAGCCTACATTTGTCCCACCAACCTACGTATATAGTTGTTCTTTCTATTTCAAAATACAGTTCTTCCAATAATAAATTGTATTTTCCAGCTTCAATGATCAGTGGCTTTCTGAAAGCATCTCTATACTTTTTATTTTCCTGTATTAAAAAAACCATTTACTGTGTGTAAAGAATTTTCAAATGCACAGGGAGGAACTATTGTCATTCACACTATCCCCATTTATGTTCTACTTTCATAGATATATGAGTTTGTCTCATCTGTGCTACAATCTCCTGATTATATCTTGATACTGTAAATATTTGAATGTTGACTTTTCTCCCTTTAGCACTATTCATAACATCTCTCAAAGTATAGACAACTTAGAGTTTAATTAACCTAATGTGGATGTATTTCCCCCTAGATTATAAACCAAGATGTAGAAATTGTGTTATTGAATCGAACTATTATTATACTCCTATACTTTCCTTAGGATTTCTAGAGATTAAAAATATTCAATCCATACTGAGTTAAGTTGCTTAATTTTTATCAATTTAAATAAAAAGGAACACACACACACATCTCTAACACAGCACCAAAGACCAAACTTTATTGGTTGAGTGTATAAGATATGCTTTCGTATTATTTGACCTAAATAAATTTCTGCCCACTCTATTTACTTCTAATTTTTGTGTACTTTGTCAAGGTTTCTAGAAGACAGAAACAGATGTTATTGCAGAAGGCTGTCAGTGAAAATAGAAAAGGGTAGTTGAAAGCTCAAAGCTCTAAAGTTGGCTGCCTGAGTTCCAAACCTGACTTGTATTCTTCCTAGGTATGTGATCTTGAGTAAGTTTCTTATTATTTCTGTTGTGGACTCACTGTGCTCACCATGTTCTAATCATATTGGCCTTTTTGTTTCTCAAGCTGCCAAGTTTCTTCCAATATGTTGCAATTTTAAAACATGCCCCCATATCTTTTGCCCCTCCTATTATAAAGAATTGGGGTCCATGTCTACCTGTTTGAATCTGTGTAGGTTTATGACTGAACTGCCAACAGAGTAGATCAGAAATGATGATATACGATGCATTAGTTTGCTAGAGCTGCTGTATCAAATACCACAGCCCGCGTGGCTTAACCAACAGAACTTGACTTTCTCACTGTTCTGGCGGCTGAAAGTCTGAGATCAAGATACCAGGAGTGGGGCAGCCAGGATGGCTCAGTGGGTTAAGTGCTCACTTTTGCAGCTCTGGGGACCAAGGATCGAATTCTGGCCCTGGCCCATGAGGACCTATATGCTGAACTGGGGTGTGCTTCCCATGCAGGAGGCCCCCAGTTCGGTTCCCACCCCCCTGGTTTGGCCCCTGGCTAGAGGGAGCATGCCTGCCATATGGGAGGCCCCCAGTCCAGTTCCCGTCCTGCATAGCCCTTGCCCACCTGTGAAGGAAACCATGTTGAAAACTGATGCTGTACAACTATGGAGACTGTTCTGGGCCCTCCCCCTTCTCTCTGTCTCTGTCAAAAACAATTAATCTTAAAAAAATAAAAAGATACTAGTAGGGTTGATTTGTTTTGAGGCCTCTCTCCTTGGCTTGTAGATAGCTGTCTTCTCTCTGTATACTCACATGGTCATTCCTTGGTCTGTGATGTCCTTGTTGTAATTTCTTCTTATAAGGACACCAGTCATAGTGGAAGGGAGCACCCACTTGACTTTTTACCTTAATTACCACTTTAAAAGCCCTATCCCCAAACACAGTCACATTCTTAGGAACTGGAGAATAAGACTTCAACATATGAATTTGGGGGTACAGACATAATTCAGTCCATAACACTTGGGATGCCAGGTTATAAAAAGCTAGGCATAATCTGTGGCTCACTCTTGAGGCCTTGAGCCACTGTGTAAGAAATATAACTACCCTGAAGCACCGTGCTAAGAAGAAGACCATTGGACAGGCCATGTGTAGACACTCATAGCTGAGCCTAGACTTTGAGTCATGCTAGCACAAAAACCAGAGATGGGAGGAGATGCCAAGATAGCTCAACAGGTTGAGTGCTTGCTTTGCAGCTGTGAGGTCTGTGGATCAAGTCCTGGCCCCAGCCTGTGCAGGCTCACATGCTGAACCGTGGCACACAACAGGTTCTCACTTTCCATTAGGGAGGCCCCCAGTCTAGTTCCACCCCATGGGGCCTTATATCCACCTGTGGAATGAAACTGTGCCAAAAAACAAATGATGTACGACTATGGAGACTGCTCTGGGCCCTCCCCACTTCTCTCTCTCTAACACACCTTCTCTCAAAAATAATAAAACAAGTCTTAAACACGCACACACATACACAGATGGGAGTGAAGTCCTAATAATTCTAGATGATTTCATTTCCTAACCATCTAAGTTACCCTGATATTTTGAGTCTTCCCAGATAATGTCCCCTACTTTGTGTAGGAGAGATAAGATATACCAGCTACAGCCAATCCAAATTCCTAACCACAAGACCCATAAACACAATAAATTGGTTGTTTTATGCCACTACCTTTGGAATGCTTTGTTACACAGCAATAAGTAACTGTAACACCATCACGAGGGCATCACATATGTTTTTTTCTCTCCCTGATTGCTCTTCCATCTGCTCTTCATCATTATCCTTTGTGTCTCACCTTGAAGATCACCTCCTTAGAGAGGTCTTTCTCTGATTACCAATGTATAGTGTCCCTTTCATTTGTCTTAGAGTTCCCTATTGTTCTCCTTCAGAGCATCCATGAATATTTAATAATATTTAATTACTAATTTTTATTATTCAGTTTTGGCTTAAAGAGCAGGTATAACTTCATTTGCTTACCCCAAATAGGATATGCTCTGAGTTGCTCACAATACGAAGCTGTGGCATATTTGTTGAATAGATAAATGACTACAGGTTCAATATTACTCTGTTCTTGTGGGGGGAAAATCATTGAAAGTAAACTCATTGGATTTATCAAGATGCTTGGTTAAAATTTAAGCAATGCACTTTTATTGAGTGAATATTTATTGAGTACTTGCTCTCCTTACTTGCTTTAATCTAGGAGCTGACAATGCAATGATGACCAAAGAAACCCGAACGTTAAATAAATCCTGCAGAAGACAGCATCTTATAACTCACGAAGAGTCTGATTTTTGGCATAGTCTCTTTAGGGCTCTGACTACTTAATACCTTGAGTCAAAATGATGAAACTACTGAGGTAAAAATGCTCATCATTGTCTGAACTAGGTTGGTGAGGTTGTTTCCAAGTGCTGAGCTTTTATCAGTCTATGGACACTAAAGATTAAAGATTTAAGCACACTTATAGAAAGACCTGTTAGATAACCAAGAGGTCAACCTGTGGAGAGTACTGGGGTTTAGGGCCCAAGGACAGGACTGGGGACTCAGGTCGTAAGACATAGAGCAAGGCCATGAAACCATCACAAGGAGAAGGGGAGAGCGTGGCCCTGACAAGTCTACCTTCATAGTTCCTAAGCCACTTCTTTGGGGGAATAGTACCTCTTGTTTTAGCCTTCCAAATTTAAAGTTATTTCTACTTATTTCCCTCAGTTCTCATGAGCTATACATCGCCTCAACCTATGATGTGCAAGCATTAATTTCTGTCAACATCTGAAAATGATGCCTGTGTAGGCTCTACAAATGGGCAGGTGTGAATGCATACATGGATTAGAGGTTAAGAGCAATAAGAAAAATGTGACCAATGTGGCAAAGTAGGCAAAGGAATGACTGACTCCTCTCAGACATCTTGGTTTAAATCCCAAGTGTATCAAATTGGAGATAAAAATCTATGGACTGCATTGCTTCCAAGTTTGCTGTGTTAGTAGGGCTCTGTGATTAGGGATATAATGATCTTGGGGAAACAAAATGTTTTTAGAAACCTGTAGGAAAACCTGCCACATGGAAAGTCATAGAGAAGAAGAGAAGGTTGGGACGGTCCTCAGTTGACCTATCATGTGCATAGAACCAAAAGAGAGTGTAATGCGCAAATGGACCTTTTAAAATGCACCTGCATGGTAAGGTGAGAAGAAATGCTAGAAACTAACCATGTAAAATCATGAAGATGGAGACTCTTCAGAAAATCGTCTCCTGTAAAATTCTGTCCATGTCAGACTTGAGATTGTGAACTTCTTTCTAAATGAGGTAAGATCCTTAGGTTCTCTCAGGTATGTTGGCCCAGACTTCTGGTTTCTGCAACTGAAAGCTTCACACTCTGTGGGCCCTGCCCTTCTGCCTTATAATTTGGTTTTGACCTCCCTTTCTGAACCTACTGTAGCAGGGTGAAGAAGGGTGGGGCCGCTAAAGGAGGTGGTTGCCCAGGGTAGCTGTAAATAAGAGGGCAGGTGCCTCACGTACCTACCTTCTGTTTTGACAGAAGCTAGGGGGAGCTGTCCGAGGTAGATATGAAGACAGTGCTACTGGACTGAAATTGATAAGAATGGAGCGCAGTGCTGCAGACTGGCATATGAGGGTAATTATTGGTAACGAGCTGTGATTGACAGGGGTAAAGAGACCCTCCTGTCAATTACTGGCAAGGACATAAATACAGAAGGAGGGCAGAGAGAAAGAGTTTTTGTTTCCTTTTTATTTCGTTTTGTTTTTTGAATCAGGGAGGGTTTTGCTAGAGCACAGGTTTTTGCAGGGGGCCACTTGCAGGACCGTTTGGGTCATGATGGTTTTTATAGAAAGGCCAGGGGAGAAAGGTCACAAAGGTTTTTTAGGGAGAGCTCTTTTTTTTTTTAGAACTGAACTGGAGGCTTCACCATGTTTGGGAAGCACACCCCAGTTCAGCATATGGGTCCACACAGGCAGGGGCTGGGATTCGATCCTCGGTCCCCAGGGCTTCAAAGCGAGCACTTAACCCGCTAAGCCATCCCAGCTTCCCCTAGGGAGAGCTCTTGATTAGAAAACTTTTTAGCCTCTGGAGGTTTTTGCAGAGGGCTCTGGAACAGCAGAGAGCAGTCAGCTAGGCCCATCAAGAATAGCAGCAGCTTTGGAAGCCAGAAGACAGCCAGCAGCGATGGGGAGTTCTTGCTTACTGCTGGTATCGCTGGGCTGGAAGACCAGAGACAGCCCCTCTGCTTCTGTGGAGGTCCGAGATCCACCGGAAGGACTGAGCACCAGCTGTCTATGCTTCCTAGAGGACAGTGAGCAGAGGAAGGGCAGAGATGGCTCTCTCCTTTCTGGTTGGGCCTTTTTGGACTTTGTTTTCTGCTGCCATGGGGATTTGTGTGGAAGATCATTCTGCTGCCTCCGGTGTGTTCCAAAGGACGGTAATGTTAAAAGGGAGAAGGGCTCCAGGTGCAGTCTAGACCAGGTTTGGGAGTAGCAGCAGGGTTATTTCCCTTTGTATGTTTTATGTAGCTCTGAAATAAAGTCAGCTTTCCTTTCTTCCACCCAACCTCCACCTACTTGAATAACAAGTGCCCTTATAATAAATGCTTATTCTATGACCCAACTTCTACATCAGTCCATTGGCTGAGTGATGCAGGCAGCACGAGCCTGGACTCAGTTTTCCTCTGGTAACACTAGAATCTTTAAATGTTCCTTCTGCAGGTGGGTATTCTAATGTTAGTGGCCTTGACTTCTTTTTTTTTTAGGTTTTTTGTGTGAGAGAAGGTGAGAGAGAGACAGAATGGAGGAGAGTCCAGAGCAGTCTCCATAGTTATACATCATGAGTTGTGACATGGTTTTAATATCACACAGGTGGATGTGAGGCATGTGGGGTGGGAACTGAACTGGGGGCCTCCAGCATGGGAGGTGAGAACCTTCACTGCAAGGCTTGGTGGTTACCAGTTGCACTACAGTTCAACATATGAGTTTGCAAGGCCAGGGCTGGGATTCGATCCCTGGACCTCATAGTTGCAAGGCAAGCACTCAACCTGTTGAGCAATCCTGGCACCCTACATATACCTCTTTTTATGTGGCTTCTATGACTTCTTTCTTTTAAATCATCTCTTATCCTGTTTGATATGCACAAATCCTTCAAAAAACTTACTTTTTTTTTTTTTACTTAAGCAAAGTCAGTTATTTGAAGTAACCTATGTTGTATAGCCTAATAATTCTTTCTCATTCCCTGTATCTTCATGGCCTATAATGAAATAATTTGAAGGATAAATTCCCATAGAGATGATTTTTCTATTGACTGAAAAATTTCTATGAGATTCTTTAGTATGAATGGTCTAATGATAAGTATATTTAAAGAAATTAAGATAAACAGAGGCCATGTGGCTAAGTGAGAGTAAATTAAAAAGAAAAAAAAATTGAAAATTAGATTTAGAAAGAACATCAGACTTTAATGGATTTAATTTTCTTTTTTTTTTAATTATAGTTGACATACAATGTTATTTTAGTTTCAGTTATACAATACAGCAATTAGATATTTATGTACCTTACAAACGGATTATCCCAATAAGTCGAATACATATCTGGTACCACACATAACCTCATTATTTAGACTAGAGAAGAACTTCTGACTTTAAATAGGGATTGAATGAATATCTAGATATTTTATTAACATATAAATTAAGAGGAAAATCACTTCTAAGGTGACTCAAAATTGGGAGACGTTGTTAATATAACAAGTTATAGAACCAAGAATCAAAAAGATCTTAAAAAGGAAAAGAGAAAGAGTTGAAATTAATGGAGAGAAATGTGAAACCTTACACTTAAAAACTTGAAAAAAATTTTTGAGGAAATTGTCATGTCACCTTAAAAAATATCTATTTAATTGCCCTCTAGCTACAATTATGCCAACAATGGAATATGACAGCTAAGAAAGCTCTCACAACTTCTGGCTATAATATCAGAGTGGATCATATACTGCCATCAAAGGCAGTTATTGTACCTACACAGCTCAGACCACATCTTGACATTCATACTTGGTTCAAAAAGGGACATTGCATAATGAGTTGTCTCCAGAAGATAGTGACAAAAATCTGGAAGTGTCCAGAACATAAAATCAGAAATACTGAGAGGTCTTTTGCAATTATATATCAAGAAAAGAGAAGATTTCAGGGCACATAGGATTGCTGTTTGTAAATATTAGAAGACATGTCAAGTAAAAGAAAAATGAAACGTTTTGAGTAGTTGTAAAGGGTAGGTTTGCAATGCTTGGAAGTTATTAAGAAGCAAAACTCTAATTGCAAATAGTCAATTAAATAAAAGCTTAATTACCTAACATGTTCTGAGCTTTGGCAATACAAAGATAAATGAGGCTCTTGAGATTATATTTCAGAAAGGGAATAAAAGTTCTGAGCACCCAATTTCAATGTGTGTGACGTGGTTTTACTCTTACCAACAAGCAATGCTCCAGTACCAGCTGGGTGTCTTATAATTCAATTCTCACACTATCTCCCCAGATATATACTCACAGGTTGAGGGGTCAGTCCTAAGAAACTGCCCTGACCCCCACTTCGGATGTCAATAACAAGTTCTGGTTGTTACCTGTGCTTTCAGTGCAGTGAAGATTTCACCAAATGAGGTCAATCATTAAATCTAGGGGTTGTAAGTAGTTTGAAGTCAGGCAGGAAAGAGAGTTGTGTCAGGTAATCACAGATATGGTGCTATTTTGGAAAAATTCATAATGAATGCTTAAACTTGGAGATGTTGGTTTTATGACTGAAAAGTCCATTAATCCTCTATGAGTTTGTAAATATAAAAAACGCTGAAGGTTAAGATTGATTTTTGTAGGAATTTTAGATCATATTATGGATCTGAGAAGCCTATTATAGTGTCCTCATTTCTCAATTTCACATGTCTCCAATCCCCACATTCTAATATATATTTCAGAGTCAGTTTGTCTCTATGTTGTCTCAGCCTTTCTGGGACATTCTCTCTCAACAGAAGTGTGTTTGGGTTACAATTGGATGCTCCCTCCAGCCTTTGAAATTACTGTTATTCTAGTCAGTATCTGTAAAATACGTAAGAGAGGGAACATCCACTAAAACAGGAATTATCTTCCGGAAGGTAAGCTCCTTATAGTACAGGCTTCCCCCGCTAGGTGAGTGTTTTAGGAACCCATGTGCATCAGTGTACCAGCTGGCATTGTGAGAGGCTGTGTTCTGCTTCAGTGAATTTTTTTAGAGCCTCATTCAATGCATTTGCCTAATTCATGATGGGTGATATATGAACAACATGCAGCATGACAATGCACCTGCCTGTACTATGCTGTGTTCAATTTTGGGCCAAAAATGACATGACCCTGGTGCCCCAACCTCCCTATTCACCTGATCTTGCCCACAGACACATTTTGTTTGCCCAGATGAACAAAATCCTCAAAGAAAAAAACTTTGCCAACGTGGAAGAGGTGAAAGAAAAAACTGCAAAAGCACTAAAAGGCATCAAAATTAGCGAGTTCAAAAACTGTTCTGAGCAGTGGAAAAAGCATTTTGATAGGTATATTGCATCAGAAAGAGTACTTTGAAGGTGACAGAAGTGGTATACATGTACGAATAAATACACAATTCTTTATAAATAAATTCTGAGTTTTTTTTCTTTGCTCCACCTTCTTACATAATTTTCAGGCAGTAATAGAGCACTTCTTTGCATCATTATGTAGTATTATACCCTTCAGAAAAAATTGCCAGTTTAATCTGTGATTAATAACCCAGTAATGAACACAGAAGAGTTATTCTATGGTCTTGTTAACCAGAACAGCTTCACACTTATATGTAGAGAGAATCCAGTGTAGTGGAAAGAAAGCAGAGTTTGGATTAGAGTTTGGGTTCCAAATCTGACTTTATTACTCTTTAAAATTTATTTATTTTCTTTATCTGTGAAATAGAAATGATATGGAACTAACAGGGTAGTTCTTGTAACTAAATAAAATGATGAAAAAGAAAACTCTTGGAATAATGTATGATACTTAGTGGACTCACCCTCAAATGGTAATTACTATTTCTAATTTTAATTCGGAAAACATTTTTTCATCTCTCCTCAACGTGTGCAAAAATCTTTATCTAGCTTTTAGAGATATACTTATTACTTAGGTCCAGCAGGATAAAAGACTAAGAAAAATAAAAAAAAAACAACAGTGTGGTTATTCAAAGGATTGTCATGGCACTGATAAATGGGTCCTTTGTACAATATAGATTTCCTCCATCACTTCAGTGTTCATTATAGAAGCACCTCTGTTCTATTCTCCCTTTTACAATTTTGTTCCTACAACAAAGGAAATCAAAGAGTCCAAGTTCAATGCAATGCAGTGCAACTCTGATCTATCTACACTGAAACAAAGAGTCAGACCCGTGGATACTATCTAAAGTCGCTCCCTTTGCTCTGTTGGTTAGTATTGCTTGCGGGAAATGTGTTATCGTTCATGCCACATGTGCCCCAGTATCAAAGCAAGCAGAATTCAGTGAATTGAAAATTTTGTCTCTCATCAGCTTCTTTGGAGATGGGCAAACCTGTAACACCATCCCTGGAGACCTTGTCTGCTTGCAACTCACAGAGTCACTAGACAGTACATGGGAAGCCAGTAAACCCTGAAAGACATCTTGGCACTAAGAATTAATGAACTTCTGGGAAACAGGGTCTATTTTTTAAAAGAAGAAGCTTCTTTAAGACAATGGGTTAAGTCTACATTGGATGCAGGATGGTGAATAAAATTGCAATTATTGTTTCCATGGGCAATGTTTTATTGCTTGAGGGGCAGAAACTTATAGTATAATACTACATCAATAATAAAAATAAGTAGCAACTATAATAACCACAATTCCCACCACTATAATCATAATAATGTGCTTTCATTCATGCAATAAGCAATCATTGATTTCCATCTTAGATTCCATAGTAGACTGCTGTACTAGAAGGTGCTGCAGAGAGGAGGGACAAAGCCCTTGTGTAAGGAAACTGGTAGGCATAGCAGTGCACAAACACCCACAATACTCAACAACACAATTTCACACACACTCACATTCAGAAAAGGGAGAAATAATTACTGGCTGCGATGATGAGAAAAAGCTTCATATAGGAAACAACAATGAAATGTGGTGAGGAGTTATTTTGGAAATAGAATATGGGATGAGCACGAGTATAGAAGACACAAAGAGGAAGGGAATGCTGAGGGAGGAAATGGCAAGAAGTCCCAAGTGCCCGCCACACAGGGTATACACAGCGGGATCATGCCAGTCAAAGCCAGGGGAATGTGTAGGGAGCAGGTAACAGCGGACCTCGGATGCCAGGCTGAGGAGCTGTAATTTTTTTTCCTCTGCAGTTTAGTTGATGGAGAGCCATCTGCTCTCAAGTAGGAAATGACATGTGATCAAAGGTGCCGTGCAAGATTAACCTAGCAGTGGGGAAGCTGCCTCAGGCCCTTTTCCAGAATGAGGCAGGATCTGTATAATATACAAAATAATAAAACAAAATATATATTACATTGGCATTGTACAGAATGGATTTGAATGAGAAGGAAAAAAAAAAAAGGAATCAGAGGACAGATAGGAAGCAGGTGGAAAGATGTAGTTTTTCATCTTACAATTATTTGGATATATAGACAGAGGTTTTATAATAGCGGTGGTAATTTTGCCCTAATTCATCTATAACTGTTCACTAGAATCTTTTTGTGTGAAATAACATAATTCTGTGCTGGCCTTTTATGTCTGCAGAAAGGAATTATGCAAACTGGCCCTAAAAGCACAAAAGACTTTACCAGCTGGAGATCATGACTGCAACACTGCAGCGGAAAAGGGTGAGATTAGGGATGCCAAGGTAAGTCAGTGGTTGAATGCTTGCCTCCAAATTTCGAGGGCTGGGGTTTGATTTCCGGCCCCAGCCTGTGCAGCCTCATAGGATGAACTGCTGTTCAACTGGTAACCACCGAGATGGCATAGCAGCAAAGATTCTTGTCTCCCGTGAGGGAGGCCCCCAGTTTAGTTCCCAGCCCACACAGTCCCACATCCACCTGTGTGGAATGAAATTATGTCACAACTAATGATGTACAACTATGGAGACTGCTCTGGGCCCTCCCCCCTTCTCTCTCTCTGTGTCTCTCACACACACACACCTTCTCTCAAAAACAATCAAACAAATCTTTAAAAGAAAAAGGGTGAAACAAGTCAGGACCTAGAGTAGATTTCAGTACCAATTCCTAGTTAGATTAGAGAGAGTCCTAGAACTACCGAAGTCTGACAAAGTCTATCTTTTGAAAAAAAAAAAAAAAAAAAAGAGCGAAGAGCATGAAGTATTTTCCAAATTTCTGGTTGGAGGTGCTCTGTTTTTTCTCTTTCTGTTCTTAATCAATATGCCACAGAGATGCAAACTTTGCTTGTTTGCTTGCACACCTTTTCAGAAGATGATCAAATTGTGATGAGGGGTTCTAATCATTCTGAAATGAATCAGCTAATTAAATAATCTTATCTCGGGTATATGGCACAGTCAAATTAAGTTCCTAAGCCAGTCACATCAGAATAAATCAACCATATTGTTACATAACTCCTTTTAATAAACAGAGTTATAATTATATGAAGGCAATTCTGAGGAAACCATATGCTCCAAAGCAGGGAACCTAATTTATTTCCTTAATTTGGAGAGGCAAACTCACTCATGTGTAATAACTTTTATCATCCAAACTTTAATTCTTATTACATTACAAACTTTAAAGTCTCTTGCTTGCTTTATACGTCACGGTAAGAACTAGTTCACAATGGGTTTGGAAGAGGAAGAAGGGGCTACGTAATAGATGGGAAATGACGGGCATGAAGCCATGCTACAAACTCTGCTAAAGGAATGTTGGAAACAGACACTCATTCTTCTTGTTCTTCTGAACAGCCAGTGTAAGTAAAGATGTAAGTGGGGAATGAATGGGAAATAAATAAATTACAACTTGAAACAGAGCCTTAAAGAGGAGAGCCATGTTGGGATTATCCCCTCCACATTTTCCTGGCAAGTCATATGTGCTGTATCATCTACTGGCAAAAAAGACTTACTTTAAAACAGAATAGAGCAGAAATCCATTTAATAGATCTGAGAAAGAGAATGAAAACACCTTTGTTTGACAACTTGGCCTGATTCTCCATGAATGCTGCTGATGGTTCAGCTTGGTTGTGAATGGGAACATGTGAAGCTGTCAGGGGGAGTCGGTCCACAGAAGCATGATGTTCAGAAGCAGTTATTATCTCAGGCCAAGGTAGTGTTGGCAGAGACGGAGACATCCTTGGCCCAAAGATGGGTGGTCTGCACAGCCTTGCACACACTTATTCGTTCAGCTACTCAGACAGTGACGAGCACTGGGGAGCTCAGAGAAGGTGGTGGAGAAGCGTTAGGCCGGAGTCCTGACAGTTACCTTTGCGTAATTTCTTTTTGGAGAGAATTTTGAGAACACAAGAAAAATAGGAAATCATCCCACACTTTTTTTTTTTCTTTTCAGATTTCTCACTAATGAAGTCCTGAAACTGCATGATCCAAATTGCAGTGATTTCTGGAAGAGAGAAATAACCTGATTTCTCAATTGGGGATGGCACCTCTTGATAATTTCCCTATTTATGGAAATAACACTATTCATAAGTTACTTGGAGCCCTAAAATGAAATAATCTAGACACAAATGTCCTAATTTAACTAGAAAAAAAATATATATCTAGATTAAAACAACAAAAGTAGCAAAAATGGACTTGGCACCAACGTATTTAGTGTGTTATATATTATACTTTCTGTAGGGATTACATTTAATCTTATTCTGGATTGCTGATAAAAATGACTGGCTATCATCTAAATTTACTTCTAGTTCCTTCGTGCGCTTATATAACTAACTCAATGTAGGACAGAAGTAGAAGATCACCGAAGCAGAGAAAGCCCTCTATTGCGCTCGATTCAGGCACCAATGGGGAGAATGTTTCCATGGTAAAAATGCATATTGCTAAATCATGATTACACCTTCCAAAGAATCTAGCATATTGCTCTCTATTTAGTGGGCTTGCCAAGTCAATCCCATGCCATTATCCACCCATAATTTTAGCCAACTCTCAGCATTCTAAATGAGAGAGATTGACACAAAATCTGGCTCAAATTGAACCAGTTCATTACCAAGGTGAATAATGAGTATCGGGCTGAGAATTCAGATTTTTAAAAATTTATCATCAACAACTTCAGATGTGAGATGACTTGGCACTAACAGCTGATTCTGTCTTCAGGCATTTTGTCGTGATGCATGCTGGAGCCCTGAAGGATGTGAGGATTTTTTCTGGAATGTACCTAACTTAAAATACGGAAGAACCATGGGATAAAATGAGGGCTTTTTAATACCACATATTGAGAAATTATTGGATGCTTTTGATAACTCAAGAGATGAATTTGGGTCTTTTAAAATTTTTTTATTGTTTTTGACAGATAGAGATAGAGAAAGGAGAGAGAAGGGGGAGGGGCAGAGCAGTCTCCATAGTTGTACATCATTAGTTTTCGATATAGTTTCACTTCACTGGTACGCAGGGCACTAACCAGGCCACAGGCTTGGGGCTTTGGTCTTGGGGCTGTGCAGGGCAGGAACCTGGCCAGGGACCTCCCACAGGGGAAGCATGCCCCTGGTGGAGGCCTCTCACAAGGGAAGAATGCCAGGGGTGGGAGCCGAACTAGGGGCCTCCTACATGGGAAGTCCATGCTGGCAAGAACCGAACTGGGGGAACACCCTAATTCAGCTTATGGATCCACACAGGCTGGACCAAGATTCAATCCTCAGACCCCAGGACTGCAAGATGATCCCACCGCGCCATCCTGACTTCCCAAATTTGGGTGTTAAGCAGAAGTATCAGCACGTATTCTTGACAGAAAATTTCTCACTAATATTTCTGTTGAATATTCATTTTTAAAAGGCAGAGATTTAAGGTTTCTTCCTGAGGTTCCCAGACACACCATGAGTGTCCAAACAACAGTGGATCCTGTGATGTATAAATGTGACAGGGATGTGTGTAAGACTCCAGCAGGACACGTGAAGAACAAAGTAAATCCCCCGCTCAGCTGAAACTGTATCCGCTGCTAGCAAGCAGGTATCAGCATTTGCTGTTTTATCCAAAGCAAATCAACTTTATTTGATGAACCCAAATACAAAGAAATAGTGGCCTAGTTTGTATCCAGACTCAAGTTTTGAAATGTCAACACTGTTTCTGAAGCTCAGGTTCCAAAGGTATCCAGGAGGCCTAGAGATTGACCTTGAACAGAATGGATTATATGTATCACAATAGAGATATGGCAGTGATAAAAAAAAATAACAAATATTGCTTGATCTTGGATATGGTAAACACAAATAGCAACAATATTTTTATCATGAATTTCAACTTCTAAATACACAGACACTGGTGTAATTTAGTGAAATCATTATCTTATTTGCAGGACTGTTCCCTTTGGTAAATATTTGTCACTCACATTTCAAAATACTTGACAAAAGAAAGCATTCACGAGTGTGTTTCAGTAGGGTTTATGACAGTGTCAAAGCAGTTCTTTTGATTGCTTTTGTCAAGGGCAGTTAGTCTGCCTAGGTTAAATAAGGCTTACCAAAGCAAGGAGAAATGTATTTACATGCACTGTAAGGTATCTCTTTGAAGACATGGTCATCTGGGCAGGATTCACTTCTAGTTGAAAAAGACTGAAACTAATGCCCATGAACTGGTGACTGGATAAAAAAATGTGATATATTCATACAATGAAATATTGAGTCATAAAAAGTAGTGAAGTACTAATATCTGCTATAACATGGATGAAACTTGAGAACATTATGCTAAGTGAAAGAAGCCTGTCACAAAAGACCACATACTACATTATTCCATTGGTATGTATTGTCCAGAACAGGCAACTCCATACGAGAAATAAATTAAGATTGTCTATGGCTGGGATGGAGAAAGGAGATGGAGAGTGACTATTAATAAATATGACATTTCTTTAGGGGTAAAGAAATGTTCCAAAGTTATGTAGTTGTGATGGCTAGGTCTGTGAATATTCCAAAACTCACTGAGTTGTACACCGTAAAAGGGTGAATTTTATAGTCTATGAGTTAAATCTCAATGAAACATGTAAAAAATGACTAAAGCTATCCTGCTACTTTAGTTTTTTTACCATGCCTTTAAATATTCTACTCTCTTTATGACCATTATCAGTAGAGGAGAGACTTGGCCATAATAAAAACTATGTTTTCAGTAGGTATAAAGTTATAAATTTGTTGTGACTAATAGAGTATAGTTCTTTGTTTGTTTGTTTTTCCAAAAGAATTTTCTCTTTATAAATTAAATAGGCACAAGTTTATTCCTCTAAGCAGTTAGAGTCTAACTAGTACTGATAATCTGTGAATTGATGATTGAGATTGGATTAATAACAGAACTCTTTGCTGTGAAAATAAAGTGAAAAACAAAAGAACAAAACAAAAAAGCTTTCTCAGAGGGAAGGAGAGCATAGTAATTTATTGTCATTTTTGGTACTGGTCCTACTATTTCACATTAGTATTTAGAGGCTTGTATAAACAGGCTGCTATACCAGTGTGCAAAACTACCTCGTAGACTAATCTTTTCTTTGACTAGCAAACTGTTTTGGCATTAGACAGGTGTCAATCTATCCTACCTGTATTTACTGATGCTCTTAATCTGCTACACTTTTTTTTTTTAAATATATTTTTATTTATTTATTTTTGACAGAGAGAGAGAGAGAGAGAGAGAGAGAGAGAGAGAGAGAGAGAGAGAGAGAGAGAGAGAGAGAGAGAGAGATACAGAGAGAGAACTGAACTGGGGGAGCTCCCAGTTCAGCATATGGTTCCGCACGGGCCGGGGCCGGGATTTGATCCTCGGTCCCTGGCGCTGCAAAGTGAGCGCTTAACCCACTGAGCCATCCCGGCTTCCCCTCCTTCCTCTTCTTGAATCTCCCTTATTTTACGAACCAACTTGAACATGCTTCCCAGTCACTCTTTCCTGGGCACAACTCTGGTCCTAAGATCTAGCTTCTTCCACTGCATGAGGGGAAGAGCTCTTCCTGGCTATGGCCTCACCAGGATCTACGAGGTGAGGACCTACGAAGCAGACTCACTTCTTCCCTGGTTGTATGGGGGATCTCTGAGTGCAGACTGCTGCTTCTGGAGGGTTCTTCCCATCTCCATGGCCATATGTAGTGGATAATTAAGTGGCCATGTGTTCTTGGAGAGCCTGCAACTCTTAGCCATGCAGTGTTTAGGATGCAAGTGTACAAATATGGGCCTAGCTGTCACCTTTCCATGTGCAGTTGACAAAGCTATGGAAATAGATGTAGGTGCTACGATGATGACAATGTGAGCCTGTTTCCCACCCACACCTCTACTCTTGCTGTTCCAAAGGCTAACACAGAACACTCTCAGACTTCCCTGCTCATTGCTTTCACTGCAACTATAGCTGGGCTTTCCGAGCACCCAGTTTGCTGAGAAGGGAATTAATAATTATCGTTGTCTCATGCTAGAAAAGAGAAGTAGAGTGAAGAGTCATTTCTTAAAACAGGACCACAGAGGTAGTAGTTTGCACTGGATACTAACAAATTGCTTTCTAAAGTGTTGTACCAATTCACACTCTCACCAGTAGTGCATAGGGTGTTAACTTACCAAAATCTCCCAACATTTAGATGGATATGTAATAAAATCTTTTTGCTAATAAGAACTATTATTTTTTAAAAGACTTATTTTATTGTTAGAAAGAGAGAAAGAAGGGGGCAGGGCCTAGAGCAATCTCCATAGTTGTACATCATTAGTTGTGACATGGTTTCACTCCACATAGGTGGATATGGGGCAGCTCGGGACGGGAACCAAACTGGGGGCCTCCCGCATGGGAGGTGAGAACCTTTGCCACCATCATGGCAGTTGCCAGTTGTGGGGCCCCAATTCAGCATATGGGTTTACATGGGCTGGGGCTGGAATTCGATCCTCAGACCTCACAGTTACAAAGCAAGTGCTCAACCTGCTGAGCTATCCCAAGGTCCCCTAATAATTATTAGTGAGGTTGAGCATGCTTTAAAATGTGTATTGCCCACTGAAGTTTCCATTTTTATACATTGTATATTGTGTACTATGTGTATGTAGTCTTAGTCATTTTTTTCCTTGAAATGAATTCTTTGTACCTTTTCATTACAGATTTGAAGTCTTATGCAAGGAAGTTAATTACATAATACTTTCTAACAGCAGGAAAAAAAAATCAGAGAAATCTGGAAGTGCATCAAGAAGAGAATGGATAAACAAATTGTGATGTATTTATATAGTGGCATGCACTATAGTAGTAAAAAGGAAATACATGTTTCAAAATGGAAAAATCTTGGAAACATAATGTTGGATTAAACAAACAGCTGCAAGTGGATACTCACTGTACAATATGATTTATGAATATGTTTAAAACAAAGAGAATAGCCTTAAATATTATAAATTTATTTACATGTGCTGAAGTATATAATAAGCCAGGCAAAGCTACTCTGCAATTTCAGGATCACTATTGCCTCTGGGTTAGAAGTGAGGACCGTATTATGGGGTGGGGGCCAGGAAAGTGTTTTAACTGTATCAATAATGCTTTATTTATTAAATTTGATATACTTCATAATTACAAAATTAAAGAGTCATAACTCTACTTGGTGATGGCACAAATATTTCACTCACATGGGATAACATGGCTGGTGGTCTAGTCTACAAAGAGATTATCAAAATTGCCATCTACAAACTGAAATTCTGGTGGTAGTCCTGATAGTCATGGAGATAAGAGACAAAGAAGATGGCAGCATACATATGACCCTTTCTGCTTTTATGGTCATCTGATTGGACTAAGTTGTCAACTCAAGCCCATTTTACAAAAGCTTAAGGGGACACTGCATATTGAGCATGCAATAGCAGCCATTAAACCTTAGCTCAGTGTCATCATATATACCTATAGGTCAGCAATGTAAGAGGCAACTTAGTCCAATGACACCGCCTTCTGGGCTGCCTCCCCAGTATGGTCCAGTCCTTGGACAAGAACGACAGTACAAACAACAAAATAATTATGGTACCAGCTAGAAATATTTATTGCTGAAATAGATAGAAATGGTCCAGAAATGGAAAAATGTCAGCATTTGGGATTTACACACACACACACACACACACACACACACACACACACACACACACACACACACACTAGTATACTGTGGAAAATGTATTTATTATGAGAGGAAGAAGAAATTGCCTTATCTAAATAATGGAAATAGATCCTTCTACTTAATGACTATTGGATTTGCTTTTGGAAATAAAAGATGGTACATTACTGCAAACCTAACAATAAGAGGAATCAATATACAAAATAGAGCATTTGAATTTAGACTAAGAATGGTGGTTTGGAAAACAAGAACATTATTTATTATGGTCAGCAAGCTTAAGGACTACACTCCACTGTTATATAATAACATGGAATAAAGGAAAAATAGTTTACCATTCTTGCTTCCACTTCTAATTTTCTTACCAAAAGGCTAGCATTTCTTATTTTTATTGGACTTGCAATTTCTTATTAGACTTAGTTTATCCAGTTCTAAATTTTCAGGTGTCATTAGTAAAGTTACTAATGATAATACTTTATGCATTCTTTTATGTTCATAAAATTACTTTCATATATTTTGCCTTATATTATCATTGTGCTTTTAAAATTTCTAATGAAGGATACTAATCATATAGAAGTCCAAAAATAAACTCCTTAAAAAGTACTAAATTTAACAGTAGTTCAAGAACTAGAGGTTTCCCTATACTTTATCTTTCGTCTGCCTCTTTATCTCAGGCAGAATTCTTGGTTTAACAACAACGACAACAAAAAAAAACCAGTAAAAAATTCAAGGATTTGAGGATAATCGCTTGAACTACAGAGAAAAAAGTACTGATAATTTCAAATTACAAATAGTTAAGAGTACAGTTTATGATGTCAGGATAAAATAAAATATTCACTGACATGAAATTTCTCTTATAAAAACTCCACAGTCTAAGTTTTATTCCTCATAAGGGATGAATTTAAATGAGCAAATGTTTCTCTACCAACTTAATTTAAGAACAGTGCAGTGTTCACTGGTATATTAATCAAACCAATAGTAGGGACTGTGTTGCTTATAAAAATGATTTGTTTTGTTTCCCACTTCAAAAGATGCTTAGAAGTTATGTTGAGGCCAGGAACCTAGGGCATAGCTGTCCATTACCTGGGAATCTCGAGGAACACAGGGGCATGGTCGGCATTTCAATGATTAGGAGGTACTTATTTCAGTTTAAACATTGTTTTCTCTTCTTTTTTTTTAATTAAATTTATTGTGGTGACATTGGTTAGTAAAATTAATAGGTTCCAGGTGAACAATTCTACAATAAATCACCTACGTGTTTCATTGTGTGCTCACCGCCCAGTCATTTTTTTCGTTTTGTTTTGTTTTCCACACAGCGATACACATACAATGATATTCAGGGTTATGTGAGGCTCCTATAGGACGAAAATAATGCAATCTTTTGTTGCATCCAAAATACAGGTCTTCTGATTTTATCCTTGTCCATGGTGAATGAAAACATGTTTCTTTTTATAGTTACTATGTTCAAAAGAAGCATTTTGTGAATGTGGAAGTCCTTGTATATTCTGCTTTTAGTGTCTCTTGTGGTAGAAAAAAGTGAAAAAAATTTGAAACATATGCAAATGATTTAACTTTAAATGTTAATATATAGTCCAAGAATAGTCAGTCTCATAAACAAATGAAGAATTAAATAATTCATTATTTTGTGATATAAAAGAAGCTCATAAAATAAGAAAAAAAATCCTAGTTATCACAAACATCATAAACCTTATCAAGCAGAGCTATAAATGTGCAGCAGCAGTGTGGGGCCTTATTCATTCATTCATTCATTTATTCATTCAGCAAACAATTGAGTGCTACTACAAGGCCATGAACTAAGCATAGATAGTAGGAACACAAAGGTGAATAAGACACAGTGCTTACCTGTGAAGATCTTACAGATGAGTGGATGATGACAAATCTATTGAACAACGATATGACTTCAAAATGCATAAAGGAGATGTATACATAGTCCCAGCAACTTTAGACAGTTTTTTAAAAACCTAAATAGTGCAGGCTATAGTACAACAAAAGTATTGAGGTCCTTGTTGCAAATTATAAATAATAATAGTGGTAGTTTCTATTGCCATAGATGATTTTATGGCTTTTCTCATGGCATGGCACCAGGGCAGATCTTGTGGCTAAAGGACCTGGTAAGTCCAACTGTGTGAAAACATTTTTTGGCCAGACAAATGAACCCCTGAGAACGATAAATGATGAGAAAGGGGAAGAGTTAACAAGAGCAAGCCAGTGGAGGCTAGCAGAAGGTAACCTATCTGTTCAGGACTTTACACTGCCTGTGTTCACTCCCCAGGGACCGCCCAGGCCCAGCCCCTAGAGATCAATTTTTCTGTTGAAACACCCCTAGAAAAAGCAGTTAAGACCCCAACCAGAACTGGCCAGTGTTTGGCTCCTGTGCAGACTGCCGGAGCCTTCCCTTCACCTGACCACTGTTGTCATTATAATACAATTATAATAAAATGAACATTATGGCTAGGCCCCCCGTGGATTTTTCTGTATGTCTTCTGTGTAAGGGCATGCGCAGAAAGAAAACAGTTATAGAACCTGCACATATCAATGAAGTGATGTCAGTTTATACATCAAAGGTCCTGCGTTTGTACATCACATCCTCTGCTGTCAGGAAAATCATCTACACACTCCTCTATAAGTAGAGCCAACTGAAGTTTGAGGCAGTAGTCTTCTCTAGACACTGCCATGGCATTTTTGCTGCCTGACTTTCATTAAACTTTTTTTGCTTGCTTTCTTTTCTGAGTCTTGTGAATTCTTTCACATTCTGTGAATGATCAGAGGTATTCAAAAACACGACAATAAACATAATTGGAAAGAAAAAATATTTTTATGTTGTTTAAGAGGCATACAGAAGAAAGTAGCTAAAAGTTAATTTGTGGCACTGAATTAAGTTAAACAAAGAGTTGATTTTATTAAATATTTTCCAACAAGTGCTTTGTTATTTTAAAAAGTATAAAATACACCTGCATAAGAGGTACTAGTCTTAACTCTTAGAACTGTGGTAAGTTTGAGAATATATTCATTGGTAAATGGTGGGTGACATAACCTCAAAGGAATAATGGAAATCTTCTAGGAAATGTGCTTCAAAATCTGTGGTCCTAGATAAGACAAGAAGCCCTCCTTAGGGAAAGCTGGGATGGCTCAGTGGATTGAGCACTCACTTTGCAGCCCTGGGGACCAAGGATAGAATCCCAGCCCCAGCCTGTGTGGACCTACATGCTGAACTGAGGTGTGCTTCCCATGCAGGAGGCTCCCAATTTGGTTTTTGACCCCTCGGTTTGGCCCTTGGCTTGAGGGGGTATGCCTCCCATGCTGGAGGCCCCCAGCCTAGTTCCTGCCTTGCGCGGCCCCCACCCACCTGTGTGGAACAAAACCATGTCAAAAACGAATGAGGTTCAACTATGGAGACTGTTTTGGGCCTTCCCCCTTCTCTCTGTCTCTGTCAAAAACAATAAAATAAATCTTAAAAAAAAAGGATCTCCTTAAGTACTTCTTTCTACTAATATCTAAAACATGAGATTGGTCACTTAAGTAATGGTTTTCCTCATTTCACCTTTTAGTTCAGAGATGATTTATTGTAGGTAAATTAAAAATATAATTAAAATTACAGTACACTTTAGTTTTTATTAGGGTACAATGAATGGTAGGCCCATTAATTTACTAGGTTCACACAATACTGCATTTTCATATTATTCCTGGCTTTAAACATTTTTATTTTTAATAAATAATAAATTTATGCCTCTCAATCCAATTTTATTTTTTATTTTTTTTAAAGAAGCAAGCCTGATCCCATTATAATGTTTCTCCTTTTGTGAAAAATAATACAAGAAAACAATGTCTCTTCACACCTTTCAAGGGCACAGTCTCCTGTTTTATTAAACTACTCTTTCAAAAGCTGCATTGGGATAATATCACCGTCATTAAGGGAGGCAAAAAGGCCTCTTTGTGAACCACATAATGTTAAATGGGGCAATATCAGGAGGGGCTTCAGCATCTTTCCCATGTTTCCTTAAAATTTATAACTTAGTATTTCAACATTGTTATAAAACCTATTAATACCTAAAATAGGAAATAAATGAGGATTGATGCATCTTTTATTCTGTCTTCCTGGGCACAGATAATCTTTCCTCAAGTATTTCCATGTTTGGCTTCTTGATTTCACTCTGGTCTCAGTTCAGATGTCACATCAGGTAGGCCTTTTCTCACTGTCCTCTTTAGAACTGGTATCTCCTGCTTAACCCACACTCCTTCCCCCAAATCCTTTCTTTCTCAATATCCTGGATTTTTTCCTGAACAGCACTTTTTACTATCTGAAGGTCTCCCAGTGGGGTTTACTAACTGTTATCTTCTATTTTGTCTCTCATAAAATATACCTGCTCATGGGCACAGGTATCTGTCAAATGAACCAGAATATTTTGGGACATAGAAGGTACTTGGAAAAAAATATTTATGTGAGGAATCAATGAGTAGTATAGCTCACATGTTATAGAATATACTATGTGTCTCTTACACCCAGCTATTCACAGAAACCCAGATGAGAAAGGTAATATTTAGAGTAGATAATTTTAGGAACAAGCTATCTATACACTTCTCTTGGTTGCTTAACACATTTTCAAAGTGAATTGGAATTTGAAATATACTACAATATACATGGGCTACATTACAATATCATCTCAAATAACTATGTGCATGGAATTGCTTTTTATTATTGTGGCTTTAATCTTTTAGTCAGGTTTTCTGAGCAACAACCATATAAATTTATGTTCATATTGGCTGTTAAACTATTGTGAAAAGTTGTTTTATTCTACTACCTCAAAATACCTTAAATAATAAATTCTATAAGAATCTGGAACAAGAGAAAGTTTGCCTTTCTGAAAAATTGGTATGTTCCCTCTTAAAAGGAAACACAATTTAATCACATTTCCTGTTTTTTCTTGGCCTCCAGATAAAAAACTGGCAGCTTTCTTGATGAATTTTAAAATTGTATTAACTTTTATGGTTAAAGTATTTATCTATCCTCTCATAATTCCAGTTAAGAGTTTTCAAATTAACTATATTTTTTCTTTACAGAGTATCATCAATTCCTATTTGAAGCGCTGTGAGGAATATTGAATTTAAACTGTAGTACTAGATATTAATATTAATACTCAACACTAAGTACACAACACTAAATTGAGTAACAGACATTTCTGAGATTGTGGGGAGATAACTTTAGGAATATTTGAGATGCCTAAATTACTTTGGGTTTGGCCTCAAAGATATATTAAATTACGAAATGGAGGCCTGAAGGGATTAAAAAATGTATTTTGAGAATAGAGCAATAAAGATGATTTAATTCTAGTGAATGATACTGTTTTAAAGGCCTCCTGTATCTAACAATGTGAAGAGGAAATGTAAAGAGAAAAATTCCCCATGATTTCTTTTCCACTTAAATTTTATTTACTAGATACAGAATTCTGACAACCACCCTCCCCCTGCACTATTTTCTCTCAGAATCAGACTTCTTATTCACAGATTTAAAGAAAAACAGTATCCCTGTAGGGTTGTGGTGGGGATTGGATGAGATAATAAAAATGAGATATCTCGTGAAATTCCTGGTCCTGAATTAATAGCAGGGGTTTCAGAAGGCCTCTGATCTGATGAGATTAGGCCAGGCAGTTGGCCACTTCAAAAGAGACATCTGTATCTGAGATGTGTACATTATACATCATGCACATCTTAAATTTTAATAAAAACCTTTATTTAAAAAGTTTTAAATATACAGAAAATTGTGAAGATAGCACAGAGTTCCCATTTACCCCATACATATTTCCCTGATTATCATCTTATATCAGTATGATATATATTTACTCTAATAAACCACTTTGTTCAGATTCCCTTAGTTTTTCCCTAATGTCCCTTTTCTGTTCTAGGATCCAATCCAGATTCAGTGCATTTAATTGTTTCCTTAGGCTCCTTTTGGCTGTGACAGTTTCTCAGACTTTGCTTTTTAATGACTTGAGCAGTTTTGAGGAGTACCGGTCAGAGGTTTTTGTGGACTGTCTCTCCACTGGAATTTGTCTGATACCTTTCTCACAATCAGACTGTGTTTTTAGGAGAAAGACTACAAAGCTAAGGTGCCATATCCATCTCATTATATTAAGGAAATATATCAATATGGCATCAGTGTTGATTTTAACTTTGATCATGTGCCTGAGACAGTGCTTGTCAGGTTTCTCCCCTGCCTACTAATGTAAACCCTTTTCACACAGTTCTGTTTGAAAGGAACTCACTATGCATAGATTGAATTGAAGGAACAGAGTTATACTCACCACCTCCTGGAAGGTGGAGTATCTATAAAAATCAGTTGGAATTCTCCTGCATGTGAGATTTGATTATTCAGTAATTTATACCAACAAGGACTCATAGAAAAATTATTTTAAGTCTTAGGTTATAATACTAATTTACTTTGTTGCTGAAACTGTCCAGCTCTAACCATAGGAAGTTCATTCTGTTGGCTCTAGTGGCCTTTGGACCTACCCTATCAGTGAAAATTTTCTTTAGTACTTCCTTACTCTCTGGCACTATAAGATGCTCAGGGCTAATGATGGATATTTCCTGCTCTAGTTTTATAATCAGACATTTCTCCAAGGAACCCCAGTTCTTTTCATTGAAAAATGGTATTAGAAATCAAGATCTGGTTGCATGTGTGCTCACTGTTACTAGGGTATTGTCACTTCTAGGCCCTCTCAGGTGGCAGAGAAAGAAAATCTATGCATGTTTAACAGCTTGTATATACACACATATCTATAAATATTTCTCTGTGTAACCATCTGAATCCATATGAAGCTAAACAAGAGTTCATACTGATGTCTAACTCCAATCCATTACCACATGGATCATTCTAGCCTCCTTCCCTCACTTCAGTCAGTATCAACTCCAAAGTGAGAACTCCAGCTCCCACAATACTTCATACATTTACTTAATTGACTCATTCCAGTATCTGTACCCAGTGGTATAGAAATTGTTAATCTTCATCCCCATGGGAAATAATTTTATCAATTAGAGTACAGTGCCTATATAGTGTTTCGTCTTTAGTTTTATAGATCAAACTCATTGGTAAAGTTACTTTGATCAGCAAATTTCCCTCCTTCTCATCTTCCTCAGTGAGGTTGTTGTATACATTTGTAATACAGTTAGATTGTTTTGTTATTTTCTGCATTTTTTTTCTGGAATTCCCTGGCCTTCTAAATCATCTTTCAAATTTTTCATACATGGAGATTCACTCTTTTTGCAGCAAAATTGTATGATGGGCTTTAACTATTGCATAGTATCATGTACCTCAAATACAGTATCATTCAGAAGAGTTTCAATGCCCTAAGATGTTTCTTGTGCTTTATCCTTTAAACCTTTCCCTGCCCCCTGAGTCCTTGCAATCATTAATATTTTTACTGTCTCTAGAGTTTTGCCTTTTACAGTCTATCATATAATTGGAATCATAAAATATGTGGACATTTAGTCTGGCTTCTTTCACTTAGAAATATGCATTTAAGATGCATCCATATATTTTTAAAGCTTTATAACTAAAACTTTATATCACTGAATAATATTGTTATTAGCTTATTTATCCATTCACCCATTTAAGGACATCTTGTGTACTTCTACTTTTTGATCTTTATGAATAAAGATGCTATAAACATTTGATGCATGGTTTTGTGTGCAAAGTAGTTTCAAATCTGTTGGGTAAATGCCTAGGAGCTCAATTCCTGAATCATTTGCTAAAACTATGTTTAGCTTTGTATGAAACTACCAAACTGTCTTCCAAAGTTTCTGTACCATTTTTCATTCCCATGATCTGATGAGTTATTTATATATAAATAAATAAATATATATATAATGTCTCAAAAAATTTCATAAAGTTTGAAGAATTTGTTGGGTTTCATTCAAAGCCATCCTGGGCCACAGGTTGAACATGCCTGCTCTACAACATTTTGGTCAAAAATTGGTATTGGAAGTCATTTGGATTTTAGGGATTCTAACAATATAGTGGTATATCATAATTGCTTCAATTGGCAATCCCCTAATAACAAATGATGTTTATCATCTTTTCATATGCTTATTTGCCAGTTGTATATCTTTTATAATAAGGTTCAGATCTTTTGTCCATTAAAAAATATTTTTAATTGTCAAATTTTAAGAATACTTTGTATATAGTCTTGCACCACTTAACAACAGGAATACATTCTGAGAAATGTAGTCCTTAGGCAATTTTGTCAATGTGTGAACATCATAGTGTGCACTTACACAAACCTGGTATAGATTACTACACACCGAGGCCAGACAATATAACCTATTATTATTATTATTATTTTGGTTGTAAACCTGTACAGCACATTACTATACTGAATACTGTAGGGAATTATAACACAATTATAAGTATTTGTGTACCTAAACATACCTAAATCTAGGAAAGGTACAGTAAAATTACAGTATAAAACATAAAATATGATACACATGTATAGTGCACTCACCATGAATGGAGCTTGCAGAAACAGAAGTTGCTCTGGGTGAGACAGTGAGTGAGTGGGGAATAAATGGAAAGCATAGGGCATTACTGTACACTGGTGTAGACTTCATAAACGCTGTACAATTAGGCTACACTAAATTTATAAAATAACACAAGATTAAATTAAGCACATGCAAAAATGATGTGATTAAGAAACAAAGTAAATATTAAATGTATAAGCCTCCAGCATAACATGGCATTGTTTTACAGCAAACTTTTTTTTATAAGTAGAAAGAATGCATTATAAAACAATGATTAAAAGTGTAGTACTGTCATCCTAGATGTGGTCTGCTGTTGATCAAAGTGTCATTAGGTGGTACATGACTATATGAGGGCTGTCTGTAAAAAAAATCCAGCCATAGATGCCTCTATTTTTCATAGTACATGGCTGGATACTTTCCAGACAGCCTTGTATTTTAGATATGAGTCTTATCACACATATTCAGCAAATACATTCTTTAGTCATTTTTTTTAAATTCTCTTGTTAGTGCTTTCAGCAGGAAGTTTTTATTTATTTATTTTTTTATATATTTTTTTAATATTTCAATTACAGTTGATATACAATATTATATTAGTTTCAGGTATACAATAGAGTGATTAGAAATGCATATACCTTATGAAGTGATCAATCACCCAGACAAATCCAGTACCCATCTGACACCATTCAGTTATTACAATACTACTGACTATATCCCATATGCTATACTTCACATCCCCATGACTATTTTTTAACTGCCAATTTCACCTCTTAATCCCCTCCTCTTCCTCACTCCCCCAAACCCCAGTGATGCCATCCAACAACTATCAAAATACTCTCTGTATCTATGTACTTGTTTTTGTTTTGTTTGTTACTTTATCCTTTTCTCTAGATTTCACATAAAAGTGAAATGACATTTTTCTTTCTCTGTCTGACACCACTCAGCATAATACCCACTAGGTCCATCCTTGTTCTTGCAGATCGCAAGATTTTGTTCTTTTATTATGACTAATATTCCATTGTATATATGTACCACATCCTCTTTATCCATTTATTCATTCATTGATAGAAACCCAAGTTGCCTCCATATCTTGGCTATTGTAAATAATGCTGAAATGAACATATTGATGCTCATGTCCTTTCAAAATAATGTTTTGGGTTTCTTCTGATAAACGCCCGGAAGTGGAATTACTGGGTTCTTGTCTTCTGTTATAGCCTTTGTTTTAAAGTCAGTTTTGTCTGGTATAAGTATTGTTAACCCAACTTCTTTCGTTTGTTTCCATTTTCATGAAATATCTTTTTCTTAACCCTTTACTTTCAGTCTGCATGTGTCTTTCAGTCTGAAGTAAGTTTCTTGTGTGCAGCATATGTAAGGGTTCTGTTTTCTTTTTTTAAGATTTATTTTATTGATTTTTGACAGAGAGAAACAGAGACAGAGACAGAGAGAAGGGGGAGGGCCCAGAGCAGTCTCCATAGTTGACATTAGTTTTCCATATAGTTTCACTCCACAGGTGGGCACAGGGCTGCGCAGGGTAGGAACTGGGTCAGGAGCCACCCACATAGGTTCCGGCAAGAACTGAACTGGGGGCACTCCCCAGTTCAGCATGTGGGTCCGCATGGGCCGGGGGCCAGGGCCAGGGCTCGATCCTCATTCCTCCGGGCTTCAAAGCGAGCGCTTTACCCACTGAGCCATCCCAGCTTTCCCATTAATCTTTTGTTTTTTGTTTTGTTTTGTTTTGTTTTGTTTTTGACAGAGAGAGGGAGAGAGAGAGAGATACAGAGACAGAGAGCTGTTTTCTTATCCATTCATCCACCTTATGTCTTTTGATTGGAGCATATAATCCATTTACTTTGAAACTAATGTTAATAACTATGTAGATACTGCCATTTTATTATTCATATTATTGATCTCCTTCTTCCCCTTCTTTATTTTTTTTTATTGTTAAATTTATTGGAGTGACATTGGTTGGCAATATAGCGTTCAGGTGTACAACTCCACACTACATCATCAATGCGTTGCATTAGGTGCTCGCCACCCAGAATCAGCTCTCCTTCCAAGTTTTTAATTTTAATAAAGACAAAGCTATGATATATGTTTTTTCTTTTATGACCTGTGCTTTTGGTTTTGTATTTAAACTCATCAACAAACCCAAGGTCACCTTAATGTTCTCTTATGTTTTGTCTGGAAGTTTTGCCTAGTTTAGGGTTTTGCATTAGGTTCATGATCCATTTTGAATTAGTTTTTATGAAAGATGTAAGGTCTGTAGCTAGGTATATATTTTGCATATGAATGTCTAATTGTCGTAGCATTACTTGTTGAAAAGACTGCCATTTATCTACTGAACTGCCTTTGCTACTTTTTGAAAGATAGCTGAATATAATTGTGTAGCTCTATTTGGGGGCTCTCTATTCTGTTTCGTTGATTTTGGTATGTATTCTTTTACCAATTCTACACTATCTTGATTACTACAGCCTAATAGTAAGTCTGAAAATTAGATACTGTGAGTCCTCCAACTTGTTCTTCTTCAGTACTATGTTGGTTATTCTAGTTCCTTGCCTTTCATATACATTTTAGGACCAGTTTGTCAATCTCTACAAAATAGTTTGCTGGGGGTTTCTAATTGATATTACATTGAATCTGTAGATCAAATTAGGAAGAAATGACAACAATATTGAGTGTCCCAATCCATGAAGATAGCATATCTATTTATTTGGATCTTCTTTGCTTTTTTCATCAGTGTTTTATAATTTTTCACACATAGCCCTGACACACTTTGCTAGATTTATATTAAACTTTCTGTTAACTGGAACTGAAGCAACCAGGATTCTCAAGCAACCACCAAAAAAAAAAAAAAAAAAAAAATTAAAGAAATAATACTACATTTATTCTTCATGGGTGCTGGTTAACTGAGAGTCTACTGTATTTAATTACTTCATTATTTTTGGTGCTGTGTAAATTATTTTTTATTTAAAATTCCGAAGGATGCTGGACGGCTCAGCAGGTTGAGCGCTTGCCTTGGAGCACCAGGGTCTGAGAGTTAAATTTTGGGCCAGCCCGTGCGGACTCATATGCTGAATTGTGGTGTGGTCCCCAGTTTGGTTCTCACCAGGGCAAGCTTCCCATGTGGGAGGCCCCTGGTTCGGGCCCCAGCTTGCAGGGGCATGCCTCCCATGCAGGAGGCCACCAGCCCAGTTCCCTCCTTATATGGCCCCCCATCCACCTGTGTGAAATGGAACGATGTCAAAAACTGATAATGTGCAACTGCTCTGGGCCCTCCCCTTTCTCTGTCTCTCTCTGTCAGAAATAAAAATAAATCTTAAAATTCCAGTGGTTCTTTTTTGATATATAGGCAAAAAATTGACTTTTATATTAACCTTATAACCTGAGACCTTGCTGTATTATTCACTTACTAGTTCCAGGAGGTTTTGATATTGTTTATTCTTTGGAATTTTATAGTTATACAATTACATTATTTGTGAATAAAGGCAGTATTATTCATTTCTAATAGGAATGTTGTTTATTCATTTTTTTCTTACATTAATGCACTAGCTAATTTTTCTAATATAAACATTTTTTATTTTGATTAAAACACATAAATATGCTAATCTTTCATTGTAAAGCCAAAACCTTTTCTCTGAGAATGGGTCCATCTGATGGAAATTATATATTATATTTCTTACCAAAAAGCCCACACTTTCTCTAAGATTTTCAGTGTTAATTCCTTTAAGCATCCCTCAAATAATCATATTTGTAAAGTAATCTGGGTACAGAATCTGCCCAGAATTCTAGAAAGCTTTTTGCTTTTTTTTTCCCAGTTGTCTTACCCATACTTTATTCTATAGCAATTTAGAAAAATAATTAGCCTCTTTTAATCTATCAAAGACATGTAACTGATTTTTATAAATTAAAATGTCTTTATCTTTTAAATACATTTTTATCAATTCACAATAATAATTAGTTTAATTACAGAATCACAATAACAATTAAAGGCAACATGAATAAGTTGGATATAAACAGTTGATAAATAGCAACTCTACTCTAGTCAGAAAGTATCTAATGGCCTCAAATTCTTAGTGTTCTGTAGGATGAGTTAGCAAATTTGACAGGGAGAGTCAAAGCCACTATTTAGTCTGGCAAACTAGTTAAATTGTTTAACAGCTAATTTATTGTATTAACCTTTATTTTGGATCAATGAACAAATGAGGCAACACTCAGCAGGTGTGTGACTCATTCATTTTAAAACCACTAAACTCTCATGCTAAGTAAAGTGATCTACCATAGCCTTCTTTTTTATTTTATGGAAGTGTAACAATCTATAAGTAATATGACTTTAACAGAAAAGACTGAACAGGAGTTTAAATCCACTCCAATACAAGGCTACTGTGAAAGAGAATTAGCAGTTTACAAGAATTACGTTGGGTACTTTACATAGTGCTGATAAGATGCCATAGGATCTTAACTCTTGCTTATACCAATTAGCTAATGGTAAAATTGTTTTCATTATATGTTGTTTCACTGCAGTTCTAGGAACCTATTGATGACATCAAGAGAAAACCTAATGTATGGATTATGTATATGTGTATGTGTATGTATGAAGATCATCTATCTATCAATCATCTATGCTATCTATCATCTATCTATCTATCATCATCATCATCTATCATCATCATCATCATCTATCACCTATTTATCATCATCGTCATCATCTATTATCTATTTATCATCATCTATTATCTCTCTACCTATTATCTATCAATCATCTATCCTCTCAGTGGTTCTGCTTGTCTAGTTGAACCCTTACTGATACACACACCAATGAACCCTCTTCCAGAGTCATATTTGAGTGATAGGAATGGTGGCCCACGGAATATCATTGTTATGATGTGGCTTTCAATAAGCTGTGTAATGAGAGAAGGAAGAGGCACAAGGATGAACCAATGATGATTATGTCAAAGTCTCAAATAGAGTCAAGCTTTGGAGAAATTTTTACTATTTCTTAAATCCATAGACTAAATTTTATGAGAGGTCAAAACCCTTAAACAGAGAACTCCAGAAAAATAAAAAATCATAATTACATAAGACTACAAATCTCTTTAAAAAGCTGGTCACTGATTTTAAATATTATCACCTGAGTTCGATCTGTAATAATATTAAATAATATTATTTAGGAGCTATCCATGGTCTTTAGAGGCCTCTGCTTAAAATCTGCTGTGACCCAAAGGACCATATTTCTCTACCCTTGTGAAAATACTATAGAATTATAGACTTTTAAGCGTGAATATAACTTTAAAATTTATATATAGGTTAAAAAAATGAAGTTAATTCATAGAGAAGAACATTGAGTGTTAGTGATATTGTGACTTGTTCCAAGTTACACAGCTAGTTAACAATAAGAGTTCAAGTTTCAAGTTTGATTTCCCACTCCCAGTTCAAAGCTGACTACATAACACTGTTTCTCTGCCTGACTCGTGTCTCGAATCAAGGCCTTTGAAACCTTCATATAAGCCTTCTGGCTGAAGCATGTCCTGCGTCACTGTCAAACATCTTAAGTTTGTTAAGGCAGCTATCCCCAACCTTTCTTTCACACCAGGGACAGGTTTCGTGGAAGACAGTATCCTCACAGACTGAGAAGGGGCAGGGGGATGATTCAAGAGCATTACATTTATTGTGCACTTTATTTCTATTATTATTACACTATAATACATAATGAAATAATTACAAAACTCACCATAATGCAGAACCAGTGGGAGCTCTGATCTTGTTTTCCTGCAACTAGACAGTTCCATCTGGGGGTGATGGGAGATAGTAACACTAAAAGTATGTTGCTTATGTCCAGTCCACTCCATAATCTTGTTTTGGTGGCTGTCATTGCAGAAAACCCTGCTTCACAATGATAGAACGTTGGAAATGGTAAAAGGCTTTTCATAGATTTTGCAACAATCTCAGGATATTCCACCTTGACTTCAATTCAGAATGTATAGAGATTTAAAGTTGTTTCAAACATACTTTTAAGGCCACTATCATTTGTGATCTCAATTAGTTGATCCTTTTCTAGCACAAAGTCAATTCACCTGGTGTATTCCCAGATTGATTGAGAATCCAACACTTTCCAGCTAAGAGATCTTTTGAGGTGCAGAAATAATGCTCAAACTCTTTTGAAAGTTGAGATAAGTGATCATGCACCAGCTGGGAGAAAGAAGGTCCTGGCTCAGATTTTTTCAAAATCTTTGCTAGTGTTTGAAACAGGTCAAAATCCCAATGTTTACTTGTTGCCCCCTTAATTCCAGTTTGGCTGTGAATGCAGCCACTTTATCTGCTGACTTGAACACAGTTGTCATTCTCCCTTGAAGTGACAGATTGAATTTGTTGAACAGGTTGAATATATCACACTAGTAAGCAAGTTTTGCAAGCCATCCTGTGACACTGAAATGTGTTGCCAGTGGTGACTATTTTTCTAAAAGAAATCACTGGAGCAGCTCTCAGAACTCAGAAACTGTGGTCAGTGATCTACCTTTAGAAAGCCACCTCACTTCCGTGTGTAAGAGAAGATGTGTGCGCTCTGTGTCCAACTCTTCCCAGAGCTGCATAAAGAGACATGAATTATGGGCATGTACAGTGTTCCCTCGCCACTTCGCGCTTCATGGCTTGCGGTTTCAGTGCTTCACGGGTTTCCCCAAAATATTCATCAAAAAATAAAAATGAAAAAATACAACCATGTCGGCAGCCACATGGCGGAAAGGAGCATTGTTTCATGTTGATGCGCGAAGAGAGAAGGATCCCTGCGTGTCAGACAAAGAGATGAGGTGACTCAGAGTCCATCCCACGGGCTCTCATAAAGGCGCGTGATTGGTTTCCGGGGCGACATCGACCCATGAGAGTCCGAGTGGGTTTATCCCTGTGAGTTGATTGTCTGTGCATCATCGCAGCCTCACCTCGCATCTTCTCTTGTTGTATCTCGCCAGTCTTGTCCATGATGTTGACTGTCTCGCATACTGTATTTTAGTGTTGTGTTGGCGATAACTTGTTTTGTGTAAGCTATAACTTTTTTTATTAATTAAGCCCTTATAATGCCGCCTAAGCGCTGTGCCCCTGCGAAAGCTTCCTCCGGGGCGCCCAAGAGGAAGAAGATGATGACCATCAGCGAAAAAGTGAAACTTTTAGATATGATCAAAGAGGGCAGAAGTGATGCATCTGTGGCACGCCATGACGGGGTGAATGAATCTACAGTACGGTACATCAAGAATGAGGAAGCAAACATCTGCAAAACTGCTTACATATTTAAAACATTCTTGTACCCGCATACACGAACATTCCTAGGGGCAAATCCTACTTCGCGGTTTTTCAGCTTTCGCGGAAGGTTCTGGTCCCCATTAACCGCGAAAAATGAGGGATCACTGTATTTTAATGTGGTTGATCATTTTAATCACATATGCAAAACACTGTTAAGTTTAGGTGACATTTTTCGGCTAGCCAGAATTTCTCTATGGCTGACACAGTACATAGAGTCACATTCAGAAACAACCTCTTTGCCTGAATAGTGAAACCAGAAAGCTGTCCAGTCATGGCAGCCACTCCATCTGTGCATATACGGACACAAAATGGCCAAATCAGTTGTCCTGATATGCAATCATTCAAAGACTTGAATAGTTCTGCCGCTGTGGTATTGAATAGCAAAAAGTATACATAACATATCCTCATGCACATCCGTCTGAAAAATATATTGCACAAAAAGAAGCATTGTTGCCTTGTCAACATCATTAGATTTGTCAATCTAGATTGAGTATCATGGCGACTCTCTAATCCTCTTAACAATTGTGCCTCAATATCCTCTGCTATTTTATCAATTCATCTAGTTACGGTGCCAGCTGACAGAGGAACACGTGCCACCTTTTGAACTGCAGCCTCTCTAAAAGTTCACGATAAATATCCTTAGCAGCAGCAGGCAGGATCAACTCCACCAATAGTGAAGGGCTTCTTAATTTCAGCAACGTGGTTAGCCACTGAGAGTGATGCTCTCACTGCAGAGACATTTGATGAAGTGACGGCCTTCGATGATTGCTTCTGTGCTTCATGTTCACATCTCTTTCTTTTGAAAAACTCCAAAGTCTTGTATGCTAATGTAGGTGCTTGGTCTGTATGTGGCCAAGCAGTTTTAAGATATCATGGCTTTGTTGGTTAGCCAGTCACCACATATTTATACCGTGGGCTTGTAGAATGTGAGTAACCTGTTGCAATGAACCCATAATAGAAGTAGGACTCTTGGTGTTTTCTTTTAAATGCAGCTTTCTTTTTGGGGAGTCTTAGAGTCTTCTGCTATCTCATCGTTTGGGTCTTTCCTCCTTTTCAAAGAAGCTCTTCAGTGACATTTGCTTTTTACTCATTTTGGCTAGGGTTTTCTTGTGGGCTTACCAAAACTGGGACTGAGACAAGTGCACAGTGTGGAAAAGAAGCACCGACAGAAGTAAATAAAGCAATGGACGGATCATGTGTAAACTAAAATAAATGTCTGATTCTGACTTAAAGGCTTCCATCAGATGCAGCTGTACATTTAAAGTATAATATATCAACTCACTTGCCACTATAAAGCCTGTTGCCAGGTGCAACTTACTTGTCATTGCCAGTCACTCATAGGGTTTTGATATGAGTCTGGAAGCAACCGATTTATTACGGTCTTTGTGCAGTCAAACCTGTCTGTTAATGTTAATCTATATTTGCTGCCACTCTCCAGTGCTAGCATCATGGCCTCAGCTCCACCTCAGATCATTAGGCATTAGATTCTCATAAGGAACACAAAACCTAGATTCCTCACTTGTGTAGTTCACAATAGCGTTTGCCCTCCTAATGCTGCTGCTGATTTGAGGAAGTGGAGCTCAAGCCATAATGTAAGCGATGGAGAGTGGCTGTAAATACAGACGAAGCTTCGCTAGCTCACCTGCTGCTCAATTTCTGAAGTGTGGCTGAGTTCCTGCTGTGCAGTACCGGTCCACGGTCCCGGGGTTGGGGACCCCTGTGTTAGGCATATGCTTACATTTGCAAATTTCAGTTCTCAAAAGTGAAAGGTACTTAGAGACTGTGCCTTTTTAGACCATTTTTCCCATTTTATATCAAAAAAATTCTCAAGTTAGACTATACTTATACCAACTACCGGTATATCCCAAGAACACCTTCAAAAGTTCACTCAGACATGGTTCTAAAACATTTCATTCTCAGTCTCCTATTCTGAGGGAATAAAAGCTAGTCTAATTCTAATATCACACTTAGGTCATTAAAGCTTTTCCTCTGGTTGCTTTGACAGATACAAAACTCACCATCTCAGGCCCTGAGACATTCTGTGGCCACTACCTCAGGTTATAAAGCAATTTATGGCAATGTGAGCTGGAGTAGGAATAGATTGTCATTTGAAACTCCTTGTAACTCTCTCTAAACCCCATAAGACTCTGGTGTACAGTTTTAAAGGATATTTTTCTTTCTTTTTACTTAATTTTTTTTAACCATAGTGCCCCATTCATAATGCACAACTACCTTTGATAAGATTTATTGCATTTTTTGAAAGAAGGTGAGAGACAGAGAGAAGGGAGGAGGGCTCAGCGCAGTCTTAATAGTTGTACATCATTAGTTTTTTGACAGTTACATTCCACACAGATGGATGTGGGGCCACATGGGGCAGAACTGAACTGAGAGCCTACCACATGGGAGGTGAAAACCTTCCCCACCATCCTGGCGATTACCAGTTATGCACTGCAGTTCAGTATGTGGGTTTGCACAAGCTGGGGCCAAGATTTGATCCTCGGACCTTGTGGTTTTAAGGCAAGTGCTCAACCTGTTGAGCTATCCCAGCATCCTTGGGCGTTTTTATTAACGTAGTACATTTCACAAAATATTTTAGTTTCCTGTATCAGTTAGGACACTAGGTGGTTTTGAATAACAAAAGTTAAATACCACAGTGGCTTAAATAGGCAGAGACTTAAGAAAATAAGCTCTGAGGCAGGCAGGCTCAGGCTGGATCAGAGGCTTTGCCATTACTCCTCTCTGTCTTACTCAAAATGTTGCCTTCTTTCCATGTTTGTGGCCTCATGTTCACAGAATGGCTGCTGCACCCCCTAGCTGCACATCTATAGTCCAGGTGGAAAGGTAGCAAGGGGATAAAGTGTAAAAGGGATAAAGGCATCCCTTATTTTAATAAAAAAATAATAATAAAAAAAGGTTTCCTGCAAGTATTACTCACCAAGTGTCTACTTGTATGCCATTGGCCATACTTATGTTTAATAAGCTGCTCTCTGCTAAAGTTTTACAAAGAACAATGATGCTGTAGGTGTGATAGTGAAAGATATCTAGTAGTGTTTTCCAAGTTGTCAATGCCACTATTCTTATACAAAGTGTTTAAGTAGCTATCATTCTGAAAATGGCTTCAAATTTATCAACTAAGACTGTTTTTTCCAAATCAAAAATTAAAATTCACCTATAATTTGGTCATTTTCAAAGATAACTGGGGAAGTTAAGAAAGCTAACTATACATTAGACAAATACCCCTATGTCTAAGTAACATAGCAGTAAGATAAACAGGATACTCACTTCCCAACTATTAGTGGGCAATAATAAACTCATCCACAAATCATTCTCTTTTTTTTCCGCCTTGATGCATATTCTAAGTCTGTCCACATACTCAATATCTGCTTAAGTTTGAAGCCCCTTCAGCCTGATCCTTTGAAACATAAAGAACTGTTTGTCAGAAGCATGGTGACCAATGGTAAAATTCTGACAAGTTTATATATAGAGAGAGTATGGGAGCCACACCACATCTGCTGTAGAAAGGATCCTGGCTTGGGAGGAGAAATGCCATCAAGATCCTTAAACACTGACCCATCATTAATATCTATAATATGTCCTTAGAGGAACATTTGATAAAACAAAATAGAATAAGCTTCCTTTAGGTTACTTTCTTTTTTTCTTTTTCTTTTTCCTTTCTTGTCTGGTTAAAATTTTTATCTTTTTTTTTATTATTGTTAAATTTATTGGGATGACATTAGTTAGCAAACATGATATAGGTTCTAGGTGTGCAATTCTATAATACATCATCTATGTGTTGCATTACGTGTTCACCACCCAGAGTCAGTTGTCTTTCCATCAGCATATATTTGACTCCTCCCTAGTGTTTCTTAAAGTGTCTCTAAAACCTGCATTAGAAACCCTTTAGATGCTGTTATAATTCAGTCTCTTGGGCCGCAGTTAAAACACATGGTATCTACCTCTTAGGCAGTAGCCCAAGAACCTGAATTTTTAGCAATCTTCTCTGGCTGTTCCATCCTAAAAGTGGAGAATGACATTCTTAGATTGATATACCAGACTCAAGAACTGAGTGCACAGGCTGGCAGACTTCTCAGTTAGACTGGATGTGGACCATCTTTCAGAAGTCAAATGCTGGTGGTGGAAGAATAATTTCAATTCTAACAGGAACTGAGCTCAGGACACAGGCCTAAGTTAAGCTTCCTTTGCAAAGCAAAAGTCTGGGACAAGACCAGTGACCTGGCTAAGCCGGGTTCTGCACATACAAGCTTCTAATTGACTAATACTGCTGCCAGGTTAACATTCATCCTAAGGGGACTTCATGGGGCTGGAATTAACTCTGCCTGAAGCTCAGAGATCCATAATGGTACAAGCTTTGGTCCTCATGCCTGCCTTACTGCTACTATTGGCCCCAACCTTCCCTTCCAGGCCATTCCAGTCTACCCAGCCTAACTGCCAATGTTCTACCTAACCTCAACTAATTCTTTCACCAGAGCAGCCTGTAAAGCCCTAACCCCTATAGCAATCATTGTTTTTATGTGTAATTCCTGACCTCACCAATCACCTATGGTCGCCAAGTGTCCTAACAATGCAGCAATCTTGACGTCCAGCTTCTTTGTCAGGTTCCCAAAAGTCAGGGGTCGTGGCACACCTCCAGTCACACTTATGCATCAGAGCCTTCCGATGGTATTTAGCTGTATTTCTTTGTGGTTTTGAGATTTCTGTGATTTACTAATACATCTGCTGTGCCTCCTGTTGATTCTCATCAAGAAGCTAAAACATGTTCTATGGCACAGCAATGTGTGCTATTCTGAGAGTATATGTTAGAAATCTGAGGGGATTTCCTGTGCCATTTGAAGCTGAGAAAGAAGGATACTGCCTTGGGCTTCAGTGCCCGAGTACATCTATTTCCACCCCCAAAGTTCACTAAAATAAAGTTGAGAAAGTGGTTTTTGGGCCGCTTGGAGATATAAGAATATTTAATGTTCAAAGATTCTGATTGAAGTGCATATCTAAAGCAAATATGCATTTTATGGTAGGCATTCAAATATATGCATTATCTGAAGATAAAAAAGAAGGTTGGCAGATTGAGCTATAGAGAAATTTAGCAGTTCTGAGATTCAGAAAATAAAAAGCGCGAAATCTGAAGCTAATCATTTAAGGTACTTGTAGGTGTTCAATAGAGTGGATTGGGAGTAGTGCTAAAGATACAAACCACCATCACATTTCAAAGCTTATAGGGTGCAAAGGTAGGAAGCCTAGGTTAGGCTTGTTATAATCCAGAGTAGCATAAGGGTCAAGCACAACTGAAACCTAAGAGAACGTTCTTCCTGGATAAAGAATTATGGTATATAGAGAACCGAGAAGTATCCAGGACAACATAGGTCCCCAGAGAAAGAGCTTAGCAGTAGTTTCTTTTGGAAAGCATATTAAGCAAATTCAGAGCTAAGAGAAGGAAACAGATTTAAGGACAAAAATCATGACTTCTGCTTCTTTTATAGCACACACTTCAGCCAGCCCTTAACATTTGAAAATGAGAGCCTGTCACAACACTCTGATATCAACAAGGTCAGCTTGAGATAATAGCAGTCCACAAGCTAGTACACTTGTTACATCACCAAAGGCAACAGATTTTATGCCAATACTAGCACATCTCTCCTCACGATCCATAATTTACTATAAGCCTCTAATATCCCAGAATTCTTAGTAAAGATCTTCAAATCTTTCATTAATAACACTCAAAGATGACAAAGCTGACAGCTTTTGCCACTGCAGGCACTAACAAAATATTCTTCTTACATTGCAGGCATTTTAATTAATAGCAACTTGGATATAGTTGCATTGGTTCTCTTTCTCCAACATAAATAAAAAAAAAAAATCAAAACAAAATATTATAGAAGAAATTTACTGAATTACTTGGTCATGTGCCTCAACAATGTCAATTTTAGTTCATTAACTTACAGCTTGTACAACATATAGAAGAGGCTTATTATATTCTAATATGGTTGTAATTCAAAACTCAGATTAAAAGTCATTCCTGGATGAAAATGCAAGTATTAATACTTTCCCTGACAGCCCATTGGCGATGTTGTGGATAAAGAAGAGATGCCGTTACCACATGGGAGGGAGCATGTAGACTGTGTTCTACTTAAACCGTAACTCTCTGCAGATTCACTCTTATTTATACCTGAATGTAGATCTGTCCCCTTATCTGCTGGGCATACACTTCTTTAGTATCATGAGAAGAGGAACCATTCCCTACAGAGCCTTGCTTGGCTCCTTGGGTCAGGCCATACCTACTGATGTACACCATTACATTACATTACATTACATGTACTTATATATAAATCGCAAGGGTTTGGGGACAGCTCACTGTTACAGGAAAGTTACAGTGTATATTAGTAGGTTAAATGATGACCATTAAAACCATATCAGATCTTTGAAGTTTTTAAAAAATCTCAATCATGAAATAATCACCTTAATTAACACTAAATAAAAATTGGATACATGGTCATTACAATTTAAAAAGACAGTAAATTAAGCTACACAAAGAAAGTGCTCTTATATAAATAACAAAAAATAAAAGTGATTACCTCACAATAAATAAATAAATAATAACATTAATGTATGAAAGCACTAAACTATCAGGATTAAAAAACAAATCATAAATGTTGATCATAAATTTTAAATTGTTAAATGTTTAAATCTTTACATTTTTCTCTCAAGCAATTGACTCTAAACCTTAGAAATGTTTTTCCTATATTATTTCTCTAATTTCATAAATATCAATATATTGAAAAGAACAGCATGGCATTTTGTACTAGAAACATGAGTCAATAATAATGACAGGAAGAGATTATAAAGCATTTTAAGGTGGATGTTTGTGAATGAACATGAAATTTTATTTTTATCCATCTGTATTTACTTCTAAAAGGGTAAACAACTCAATCCTTGGTTACTATAAATATCCTTTCTTTGCCTTAATAGAGGAGAACAGACTGAGTCTTGAGAGAATCAGACAGAGCTGTCTATTTCAGTACGGTGCTTTAACATAGGTATGGAAGTCTTATCCCAAAGGATACTTATGATGATACTCTTAAGAACATGAAAAGTTATGAGCCTTTACCTATACAAATCCAGAGTTACAAAACAAAAGGGTGTCAGGCACATTTTGAAGGAAATCAGTGACACTGAATTAACAGATTAAGGGCTTAGATTAAATATACCTCTCAAAATTCCTCCTTGTAATGTCAGTTAGTTTTATATAGGCTCTGAAGCATAGCTGATCAGGGTGGGTTATTGAGTGATTTCTTTCAGTAGTTCGTTCATTTATTCATTTGAGCATTTATTGGATGACTACTATGTGGTTGGCTGTGGTATTGCAGAAATTCATCGATTTCATCTGAGTAAAGTGGAATATACAAAAATGTGCACCTGTAGTTACAAACAAAGGTGTGCTCCATGTTTGGGTGCCCAGAGAAATGCATTTAACCCACCTTTGGAGGAGAGGTTTGCAAAAGCTGAGAAAATTAATCATGACCTGAGGCCTTCTCCCCAAGTCACTGGTAATGTAATATGGCATAGCTGCAGCTCTCTTCCTAAGCACTGACTTAGATTCCACCCACCAGAGGCTACGTTTCCAACAGCATAATAAATTCATAAACCCAAAGGGTGTCTGAAAGACCATCTGGTCTAGGTTTTCCCAAATCTGGCTGGGCCCCAGCATCACCTGGTGCATTGGCCCCAGCCTGGAGACACTGATATAACATGCCTGGAGGCTTTGAAAACTCTCTCACTATGGCTATAGCCCATGGACCCCTATTTGGGAATTACTGAGTCCAAACACCTCAATTTTCAGAAGGAACGGTTTAGAAAAAACTTCATACCTACAGAATTGAAAGAATTTCCAAGGAGATTTAACTTTGGGTAGTGAACACACAATGCAATATATAGATGATATGTTATAGAATTGTACACTTGAAACCTATATAATTCCATTAACAATGTCACCCCAATAAATTTAATAAAAAATTAGAAAAAATAAAGGATGGAAAAAGGAAACAAGTTATTTCCCAGGCACATGATATAAGCCATATATAATAGAACATTTGTAAAAAAAAATAAAAATAAAAATAATATATGAGTGGTCAAGAGCTATTGAGAGAAAACAACAAGAAAATTGGGTTTAGTATAGGTACTTGTTGTAACTGAGCTATAAAGTAGTTCTCTTCTTGATAGAAAAAGTAAAAAAGGAAATACTAAGTTGAAACTCTCACTTTTTAAATAAGGATATTTGATTCAACAAGAAAAAAAAGATTTTTGTCCCTAGGCACACATTCTAAGGAAAAACTTTCTCTCTCTCTCTCTCTCTCTCTGTCAAAAACAATAAATAAATAACTAAAATGTAAATCACGTAAAAAAAATTAAAAAAAACGGGGAAGCCGGGATGGCTGAGTGGGTTAAGCGCTTGCTTTGCAGCCCCGGGGACCCAGGATCGTATCCGGCCTGGCCCGTGCGGAACCATATGCTGAACTGGGAGCTCCCCCAGTTCAGTTCTCTCTCTGTCTCTGTATCTCTGTATCTCTCTCTCTCTCTCTCTCTCTCTCTCTCTCTCTCTCTCTGTCAAAAACAATAAATAAATAACTAAAATGTAAATCACGTAAGGAAAAACTTAGCATACTGTGATGACAATATGAATATGTGTTACCAAAAAATGTTCTTCTTTGACCATTTCCTACGTTAGTCTTTGATGGTAGCTAAGAGTATGTCAGTAAATACAGGCTTGGTTAAGCCTTTATATAGATTATGACAGTAGCATAATAAGGTCTTTCAAGGTAGAGACAAGACATCCTTTTGGCAATGAAAAGACACCACCTGTGATGTGGTGGGAAAACATCAGTAGGCATGTTATCTGCACACATGTTGTGCATATGTCTAAAGGCAGGAGCAAGAAAACACTGGCCTGTCTTGGTTGTCCAGCAGCCACTCACTCTGAATGCTGCAGGCGCTTATGCAGAGGTTCATCTCCCATGACAAAAAGAGACAGAGTGAAAGATTAGCTGCAGTCCACTAAGCAAGGTCATTATTTGTGCATAGTGATAATTTCATAAATATTAAATTTCAAATTTTAACACCAGAAGGAATTCTGATTTTTTATTACCATGTTTATCTCTTGAGAAGTTGCAACTCTCACAGTATACTTTTATAGATAATTTTTTAAAAATGAGAGTTGCCTTAAAGAAAAAACTTAATTAAAAATGCATTGCAATGTAGAAGAAAGTGATTCATAACATTTATAAAAGTAGAGTAACTCAGTTTCCATTTCAGTAGACTGAACATCTCCAATTATTCAACAAAAAAGAAACATGTTCTAGTTCCTAAGAATTTAACTTAAGAAATTTTAGTCTATTTTTTAAAATATCAAAAGCACTGGATCAAGTTTTCCACTCAAAAGTACTGCGTTCCAGTTTTGATAGCCAGAATATAATCTGGGTTTGTGATGAACTCTTTGAAGAATGTAGTCCTACTATATTTTAATTATAACATATATGAATGTTAAGTGTGATTTAGTTCACATTTTTGTTATTTGTAATTGTCATTTTTTATTTTATCTGCTATCTTCTACAAAGTATTTTCTTATTACTGCATTTTAAATTATGAAAATTCAAAGACTTTACTAAAACTATGAGCCAGTTCTAACAACTACGGTAGTAAGATCTCTACCTAAGGTAAAATGAAATGTACGAATTTCTACCAGAGAGGAAAATCTCCACGGGTGAGGATTCTCAGGATCACTCATCACTCATTTCCCTTAAAAGGGAAAATTTATCAAATAGAGATGTGTGCACTGGGCACTGTGCCTGATAGAGTTGGCACTCAAATATATTGGTTGAATTGAACTGAACTGGAGGAAACTTGCCTGAGATGGACAAGGGTGTTAAGAAAGAAACTAGGTCTATGCTAAATGCTGACCTCTTCCCAACAGTTCAAAGATAATGCGTTTAACTGAGAGAGGCCAAAGTGAACTGTTAATTCAGCTTTGCACATCCAGGAATGCTCTACAGTGGTGGTTCTCAATTCGGGTGTGTTTGCTCCCCAGGGGACATTTGTCAACATCTGAAGACATTTTTGGTTGTCACAATTGGTAGAGTGTCCTACTGGTTTCTAGTGGGCAGATGCCAGGGATGCTGCTAAATATCTCACAATGCTCCAGACACTGTCTTCCCAGTCTCTCCACACTGCTCCCCTCAACACAAGTAATTATTCAGCAGAAATTTAATAGTGCTAAACGGAATAATCCTGCCCTGTAGCATGACCCAACAGATCGTCTCTGCTTACCCATTTTTAAAACCATTTTATTGAGGCATGATTGACATACAAAAAGCTGTAAATACTTAATGTACACAACTTGATGAGTTTGAAGATAAGTATAACTCATGAAACTGTCACCACAATCTACGCCATAAACATTCATCATCTCCTCATGAAGACAGATTCATGGTCATGAGCATGTCTTATCCCTGCTGGGCAGCTCTCCCCAATAACAACTTCTTTACTTTGAAATTCACATAAAAATATTTTTCAGAAGCACTGCAGGAAAAGTACACAAATATGAAATCACATTTTAAGGTCAAAATGCCTTTTATAGATGTCAATTTTAAATTTATTTTTCTGATCTATTTATAGAAGAAATAAAAGTATATAGTAAATAATTAAAATTACATACTGTATTTTTATTGGTTGTATTATTTTTAATTCTTCTATTACTTGGTAGTTTTAAGCCTTTAAGTCTATTTCTTAATTTCTTTTTTTTTTTAATATATTTTTTAAAGTTTTAAAGTTTTATTTATTTATTTTTTCTTAATTTCTTAATATTAAATAGCTTCTTTTAACTTCTTACTATGAAAAATAAGAAAACTGGCATGTGTGCCTACCTTCGCCTCTTGTATTCATTTTGCCTACAAGTTTTATGATATTAATTAATATTTATTATAGTCTGTTCTTAAGCTATATTCAAATCATTGATGCTTTGTGTAGAAATACATTTCAAACACAGCAAACGAATAAACTGTATTTATAAAACTGAAATAATTTAAATTAAGCATATCTAACCTGTGACCCAAGATAGCTTTGAATGTGGTCCCAACACAAATTCTTAAAACATTATAAGATTCTTTTGTGACTTTTGGAAGGTTGGACACCACTGATTTAAATGGACCCTGTAGGGCCACAGTATGACTGGACCACTGAGAAGAAAATGGAACCCAACACTTTCCCAGAGTTAGAGGCTAACAGATCCTTCTCTAGCTTCCTTCACTTTTGATTTATACTTAGACACCACTGTATCCCACATCGCTCTTTTATTCTTTTTTTCCTTTTTCTTTTTTTCTTGCTTCCTTTGCTGAAGTACCTCTCTGAGAATTTTGCCATGTGGAGTAAGTAGAAACTCCCTCAGATCTTTGCATGCCCCAATGTCATTTTTTATTACAGTAATATTTTTCTCTTTCTCTGCTTCCGCCTCCTTTTCTCTTCATACTTGATTGGTAATTTAGCTGTAGGTTTGACATCTCTTTCCCCTCAGAAATTTGAAGGCATGATTCTATTGCTTCTAACATCCAGTGTGGTTAATTAAATGTGTGTTTGTTTTGTCAGTAAGCTATTTCGTTTCTCTGAAAGCTTTTAGAATTCCCTGTATATGTATTTTTTTTCCTTTGAGTTCAGAAATTTCACCAGGATTTTCTTTGTTTTTAATTAATAATCAACCCATTTAATCCTGTTTCTTTGACTATGTTCCCTCCTCCATAACCTGTTACCTGTTTCTGGGGCTCCTCACTGAGTTTTCTGGACTTACCCTTGGTGTCTCTTCACTGTTCTCTCATATTTCCCATTTTGGTCTTTTGGCTCTGTTATGGCAGATTTCCTTCACTTAACCTTATGGTTCATCAGCATGGGCTTTAGCACCGTTCTTTTCCATCTTCTCCCTGAGTTCTTAATTTTGTCAGTTATATATTTTATTTCCAATAACTCTTTCTTGTTACCCTGTTTATCTTCCTTCATAGAAGCCTGCTCTTATATTTTCAGGATGCAATATCCTCTTGATTCTCTGAGAAAACTAGTTAGGAATCTTTAAAATTGAAGTCTGTTCTCTGTAGTATTTGCTCCCTCCAAGGCAGTAGGTTCTATTAGTTTCTCTTTGTCCATTTTTTCTTTCTTTTCTTTTCTTTTTCTGTTAATGAGTTTTTCCTTAAATGTTTGATTTAGTTGTCTATATCTACTTATCAGTGGAAAATCATGTTGATTAATATAAAGACCCAGAACAGGTTTTCTTTTAGGTATTTGGGTCTCTTTCTCTAACAGAGGTCTTCTGGTAGTGGAAGTTTAGATCCCAAATACTTTAATGGGAACAATAGTGTTGATTCTCTAAGTATGTGTGAAACTATTCATCAAAGTGTCTCACCCTTCTCAAGCCAAGATATATGACTCAAACCAACCAGGCTCTCTCAACCAGAACATGACATATTAAATGAAGTGAAACAAGGACTGGGTGCAGAATAAAAAAAGGTTGGCATTTATTCATCATCTTGGCTAATTAACACTTTCCTGAGACCTAGACCCTTGATTTTGCTGTAGACATGGCCAGTTTGCCAACCTTTCCTATGAGCTGCCCTGTTTTCATGATTTTCTTCTCTGCCTAAATTCATTCAAGTCAGTTTCTATGTTTGCATACAAAGAACCTAAGCTGTTGCAAGTGCAAATAAAAACTGACCTTTGTTAAGCTAATGTTATGTACCAGGCATTTTACACTTTGTGTGTGTGTGTAATCATCATAACATTAGGAGATAGCTATAATTAGCATTACTTTATGGAAGTAACAGAAATAAAGTAGATATATTGGCTCACCAAGATACTAGAGATAAAGCACTGAGTCTGTGTGACATAAAAACCTATGCTTTCCTTGTACTCTAAAGTTTTTATGGAGTATTAAGGCTGTAGTTAAGAGTATGTGATAAATATTGGATGAGATATTCAAGGCTGGAGAAGCAGGAAGAAAAATTTAGACTAAAAAAAAAGGGAGTTATCTCATTCTTTATAGTAGAGTGGCATAGTAAATCAGAGAAGAATTTAAGAAAGATGATTCTGTGACATATGGAATGAATTTGTAAGACTCATGTTGGAATAAAGTAGACCAGCGAGGTCCTACGTTGTTGTAGTGATGAAATGGCAGCAGGTGGAGAGGAATAGACAGTTTACAGAGGAATTTGGAAGGGAATTTCATAGGATTTGGGGACAGAACGGATAGTGTAGAGGATAAAGAAAAATGAGCCAAAATGACAAAGACATTTCCAGTGACAAGGAGAAAAGATCAGTGAATGTTTTTACCTTTATAACCCCTAGAGTCTCAAATTTTGTCGACTCTTGGCATCCTTTTCTCTTTCTAGCACCACTATGCATTCATTCTGGTTTTGGCATTCCTAGTTCACTTCTTGGGAAATTTGGGTAGGAGGCAAGTGACCCTAGCTTATCCATGCAGAGTACCCTTTTCCCACCACTAAGCTTAGTTCAGGAAGAGCAGGAAGTGCAAGCAGCTACTAACTAGTGCAGCTACCAGGAGGTTGCAACATCCTCTACTGAGCGGAAAGAGGACTGAGACTCACCCCTTAAAGCAAGGCTTCATTCAGGTTGGATCACAACTAAATTAACTGTGGAATCTGCCACAGAGTTTCTTATTATTTGTTTATGTGTCTATTTATTTTTATTGTTTTTGACAGAGACAGAGACACAGAGGCAGAAGAGACAGAGAGAAGAGGGAGGGCCCAGAGCAGTCGGTTTCCATAGTTGTATGTCATCAGTTTTCGACATGGTTTTGTTCTACACAGGTGGGTGGGTTCCTCGCAGGGTGGTAGTTGGGCTGTGGGTCTAATGCATGGGAGACACACCCCCATGATCCAGGGGCCAAACTGGGGGATGAGAACTGAACTAAGGGTCTCCTGCTTGGGAAGCACACCCCAATTCAGGATATGGGTTCACACGGTCTGGGGCCAAGATTCAATCCTCAATCCCCGGGGCTGCAAAGTGAGTGCTCAACCTGCTGAGACATCCCAGTTTCCCAGAAACTTTCTATTTACACTGGTAGGCCTAGAGATAGAATGAAGGCAGTTCCCTAGTTACTACTGTATTAAAATACTGCAAACTTAGAGGGGAGTATGGTATAAATTCACAGGAATGGAGTAACTTATTTATTTATTTATTTTTAATATTATTATATTTTATTGTTAAATTTAATGGGGTGACATTGGTTGGTAACAAT